>VOMN01057781.1:0-12448 GCA_014899125.1 Orchestia grillus | reverse complement strand
CCAGGCTCCACTTCACTTTGACATTTTCGGAGATTTACGTCTACGACCGAGAGCTCTATTCTCGTGGGAAGGTTTATTCGTTACTCGCGTTATTTTCCCAATTTTCCCCCAAAAAGCTCCTTCCCTAGAAATCTTTATTCCTTAACATATTCCTAATTTCATCACACATGGGTTTGGGCTCCAAATTTTCAGTTTCACAAAATCGAAAATGTCAAAAACGCTCCAAATATAAACCGTAAAGATGTTCAGAACACCCGGAACTAAAAATCTCGAATACATATCAAAGCGTGCATAGGGCAAGTCAACATACATCGAGGATTACCGTTACTCTTTTTCATCGTTTGTCGCTTCACAGCGTCGTGGGAGACGAAGTTATCCACCACCGCAAGTGCTGCATCACCTGACATGTTTTAACGCGATTATACTTCCATCCTGCACTAATTACGTTTTATTTTTGAGAAGTGAAAACAACTCTCTTAGATAATTCTGACAGAAGGACTATATTATTCTAGTAAACCGTATCAGATAACATACACGGTGCAGCTACCGCGGTCCCCGCGTGTGAGCTATGGAAGTCCCTGTGAAATAATTCAGTCCACAGCTGTGTAGCGGCTTGGTTGTGTGTCTACACTCTTATTTTACTTGCGTTCAAATACAACGAAAATCATTCCGAGTGAAGAAAGCGAGCAAACCTATCGCAAGCATGTCTAACTTCAAAACGCGAATGTGTCGCCGAGTTCAATCCGACTCTAACTCTAACACAACCTAACTATGACGCAGCCTAACGCAGGGAGCGTGGTAGCACTTCACTGCGATTCTCCACACAGGAAAAATTTCGTGTCGACGAATATCTTCTTTGTGAATGTAAAACCGAAGGATTTTGTTTTCACAAATTTGGTTATCCTATTAATTTCCTTTCTAATCGGAACTAGCTGGTTCGATTACTTGTATTTGTACTTGGATGTACTCGAGAGAGGTTTCGGCCGTCACGCCGAGGCCACACTGGGGTGCCGCCNGAAAGAAAATTAATAGGGCAACCAAATTTGTGAAACCAAAATCCTTAATTTTTAAATTCACATTAGAGATATTGTCTGCATGTAATTTTACCTGCGTAGAGAATCGTAGTCAAAGTGTAAAAGTAAAGTATTAACGTTGCCGTGAAGCAGCTTGCGGGGCCTAGTCAGCGCTCCAGGAGGTTAGTTCACCGATCGAGCTTCAGGCTGCCTAAGTATGCTTGATATTCTCGTAGAAGCCGATATTTAAACCAATTCTGATAATCACTGGCATGAGTTATTTCAGTTTTCGAATTGCCCGTGAAAGAATACACTTTATCCGGAAATATAGTTTCGGGAAATGAGTTGTTCTTGATGAACGTGATACCTGAAATAATTCGTGCAAATCTCATTTGTAAACGAGTGTGTGCCTAACGCTAACTTGGCGTGATTCTGTAGTTCCGTAGAAAGGACTCTTTTCTTATATAGAAATTTTCGCTTGACACATTGGCTGTCTTCATGATAATTAATTTCGTTATTAAGTGTCACGAAAACTATTTTTGTGGTAATAATTGAAAATGTAATTTTATTGATATTAATTGTCCTATGAAGTAGAAGAACTGGTAGTACGTACATCATCAATGAAAGAACACCTACGTGTTCATCAACGACGAGATCTATTGATAGCAATTGAATAAGTGAATACCGTTAATGAGAGTAGTAAGAAAGAGCAAATTGTGAGAACGTGTCTAACTTCAAAGCACGAACTTGCCGCCGAATTCAAATTCGTCGGCCTTTATGGAACAGATTAAGTATAACTATTCTTACGTGTGGGGCGTGTAAACGTACACAACTGTGGCGGCAATACTGTGCACGTCGTCTATCGTCGACCTCAGCATTTATTGCATTATCACAGAGAGGCATTGATTCCTTCAAAGTCTTTGTATTTAGTAACGAACGGTTCTCAGAGTACAAATATTTTGCTACGATCGCCCGATGGATTTGAATTGGAATACTTATTTAGGTATACTCGGTGCAAACTCTTTTATACCTAATTTTAGTTTTTTATTTTGCTTCTACTACCCCTCTTGGGTTATTCTGAAGCAAAGTGTCTTACCGTACCTTAAAGGACCATTAAAACATGTTTCTTTCAAGGAACAAATATTGGTTTTGTGTTCTATTCATTACCACTGAATGCGAGGTTACAATGAATTCAATTAGAATTGTAACAATTACAGGAAACAATTGCCTGAACAATTGGAGTGGTAACAATTACAGGAAATTTCCAGTTTTATCTACGACAAAATTTGCTGCCACTGATGTGACTTTGTTTAAGAGTTGGGGGAGGGGGTTTATCTTTTATTTTAGGTTCATAGCCTCCCTCTGAAAGGATACGTCAGTTAAAATGTATTCCTTTATAAACTATATTCAATTTTTTTCTGGGAGAATTAGCATTCATAGGTCAAAGCGTTGCCAGCTTTCTGATGTAACAATATTTGCTTTTTCTTTCCTCGAGGGGCAAAATTTATTTAAAGTGCTTGATTTATGTCAGTGGTGTAGTCAAGCGGTACATTTTTCTAATTTTTACATTTGTGGCAAAGAAATGTAACGTTAGGGACGACAACGTGTTTTAAATGTGCAATTCTCTAGGATTTTTTTTTACAGTTCCGAACAATTGATAGGAGACAATTTTCAGTTGGTAATGGGCAAATTTGCAACGGTGAATCATGGCTGTCTTGCATGTTCTATACTGAAAACATTTTTAATACCAGAATTAAAGCTAAACTTGAAATCAGTTCGTAAAATTTGAAAATTTTCACGAAATAATTTTGAATCCACGAGATTATACCTCTAATACGATATTTGTCCATTTATGAACTCATATGAAGAAGTTGTGCAAAGATAAACTTGTACAGTCTGCCTTGTACTCCTCTCTATTCTCTGCCCTAGTGCACGTGGTATGAAATCAGCGTTCAAATGGTTGTGCTCAGCGTTCAGTAGTTTGAAGCAGGTCAACTTCACAGGAACTAATTCACGAACTAATTAGTTCGTGTTAGAATTAATTTCACGAGAGTGAGAGCGTTAAGAAACGTTTAATGCCCTGTGAGACATACCTTCACCTCCTGAGGCTCAGTCTCACCCGTCACGTGACGCTTGTGGGTTGCCTTCTCGCCGTAGTTTTAAGGTACCAATCATATTCTAATGTTTGAAGCATTAAGTATTATTTAAGTTTAACTTATATAACTTTTAAGTTAAAGTTACCAAGTTTACTTCTAGGTTTAAAATGCCAAGCTTGACTTCTAGATCAAGTTACCACGCGTAACTTTAAGTTCAAGTTACCACGCGTAACTTTAAGTTCAAGTTACCACGCGTAACTTTATGTTCAAGTTACCACGCGTAATTTTAAGTTTAAGTTAACATGTTTAATTTTAAGTGTAAGTTATGTATATTTAAGAGCTCAATTTACCAAGAATCGTGTTTCAATGAGAGACTGTGTTCATGCTGGCCATATTTTAATCTTAACTATTTATTTTTTGCGTTCTTCTTCGTGTGTTAGAATTGATTTTTTGATCTAGATTTTGCTCAAAATGTATTGAGCCAAAGAATGGAAGTAATACTGCAATTGAAGATGACTGGCTCACACCTTTGCAAAGTTTTGAAAAGTAGAAAATGCTTAGATTAACTAAATATAATTCCAGATAATGGCAAAACGACGATCCAGGCTATAAAATCCCACTTAGGTAGAGTCGAATAACAACGTAAAATTCAAATCTTCGTTACGTACGAGAAAGAAAGTGCCAAAGCGTAGAAGAAACTGAAAATTTATTTACCTCCGTGCTGTGTCACCTGAGATTACTGTTCTCCGTCCCCTGCCTCTGCCCTGTGAACTTTGCACCTGCAGTGTCGGCGATGGCGAACATTTTGGGCAAGTTGGGTATTAGTATTTTACAGAGTATTCATATTTTCACGGCCTTAAATTCGATTTTCAACCTCTGTCAACCAATGAGACGCGTATGGCTTACGCTGCAGCTTAACCATTCGTGTTCTTGTGTACCTAACTTCATTCAAATATGCACGCACGAAACAACGAACACGTCAGTGTTCAGTGAGGAACAAATTTCAGTATGAAAGGGTTAATTCAGGTTCAAGAACAGTCTCCGCTGTGGTCCCTTTAGTAGTGTAATGTCATGTGTAGAGGAAGGAAGATGACCGCCGTAAAACATCATGTTATTTCACTCAAACTCCCGTTAAACTTCCGCCGTTGTCTCCCGTGCTTGTATTATTTCAAACTACGCCAAGAAGGCATTCAGTTTTATATGTACAGACGTCAAGACTCTTTACGTTTTTCTTCATTTTTTATTCTTGCAACGATTTTATAGAAAAGGAAGGAGTTCAAATACAAAAACAAGAGAAGTTTGTAGTATCGCTTTCGTAGCCCGGCTTGATTGGTTGGGGTTTCGTTGAAAAGTTCCTAATGACCTTTGGAAGAGCCACCACAGCTCTGTAATGAGCAATGGCTTGAAATTATGCTCTTCTTTATGAGGTGGAATTAGTCCTCTGGTGTAGGCGTCTTGTCAGAATTAAAAGTATTTTTTTCGGTATTCTTTTTAAAAAGGCATTTGTTCGGTTACAACCTCCATGAAATCAAAATGCTGTCCTTTTTTCGCATTATAGTGTTTTTTCACCCCTTTGTCTCGTCTTTACAAGTTACCGTGGCACTATGCAGACAACAGTTCCTCGACACTGCCGTCAGTTTTGTAGTCCTCCTTGGAACCCTTTATTTGCCTAATTTCAGGCCGCATGTTGTGCTGGCTGTGCTGAGACCGCGGATGATGGTAGCGTGGAACGGCACTACGTTGCTATGGCTCAACTTTTATCCACCTAACTTGGTAAAGATTTTGTAAACGTGATTCTCAGTGAGTGTACTTTAATATATCATTTTTTTACTCATTTCTAATAAACGATTCTTGTTCGTCATTTGTTTCATTTGTCCGTGTTCGACGCCGGGTTAAGTCCCTATGGCCCTCACGTGCTTCCTCGATGTCACGTACACTTCGGTGGTTTCCTATTGTACGAAAGATGATGGAACATTTCAAATACTAAAGTACATTTTCATTAGTCTGGAAACCCTAAAGTGTTTGCTTCGTAGAAAAAGTTGGTTGAATTCTGTTAAAGCATCCATTCTCGCAAATAAATGCTCAGTTAAAAAGCAATTTGCGTGTTTGAATGCTCATTTACAGTATCCAATGTCATTTTAAGCTTTTCTATTTTAAAATTTCGTTATTGTTCATTAGTGAAAACGAATCATAGACAATCTGGCACGTAGCCAAAGTAAAATTACTGATCAAGAACTAGAATAGTTTATCTTTCTTTGGTATTTGAATGACTGATCGTATTTTTTAGTCTTTATGGTCACATTTTCAGTAGGCTTTTTATTTAACTTTGATGTCAAGTGTACTGTAGCTGTTGATGACGGTTGACGATTATGGGACTGGAGTCCAAACAACATTATTTCATAAGTTAATAATTACATTTGTCCAGGGGCAGCTGTCTGGCTGCAGGGGACGTGGCTCTCCCCGACTCCCTAGTCCCCCGTCTTTCGTACGCAACTTAGTGCTTCTAGAACATCCTATAGACGCCACATTCTAAAGCTCAATCTGATGTGGGTGGTGCAGGCGGTCAGTGCTTGCTCAAAATGTCGCCGGTAATTTGGATACATTAGAAGCAGTTCGGACGTGCCACCCTAGGTCACACAGGTGTGCCGCCTTCTCAAGAATATCATGTTTAATCTCTCTTTCTCAGAAGACAAAATACTTTACCCGGAGTATTGAACCCGTGACTTCTTGGCGAGGTTCTAAGCACGCTGCCACTTATGCTACGGAGTCCTGGTCCTGGCAGCTCTGGGTTGCAATACTTTCTCAGTCATTTCATGCGTTCAAAACACAAAATTTTCACTTGGACCATAATTATTTACGATACCTTATTTTAAACTGGATATATGAGGATGAAATAATTGAATACCTGTGTCGGGGAGGGGACACTCTCTACATAAACCTACATATCGGGGTAAAAAGTGCTAAAAAATGCATGCATAAGACTGGTCGAGCAGCCTGTTCTCGCGTTATTCAACGTAAAACAGTAGAAATAGAGTGTCACGCCAATTTCAACATTGAAAAAAAAATTGGGTCCAGTTGACACACTTTATGAGTCTTCGCTTGAAAGTTAATTCACTTCTGTAAGTCACCCCGACCCAGTTTTCCTGCACCGGGTCAAGACTCTTCACATACGTCGTGTGATGCAGCCGTAGTAAAGTCTCTGGTGATGAAAACCAACATTTGCAGCACAACTCAACTCCTTGAGTCGTGACAACCCATCGATTTGCTTTAGTGTAGATGGTGAAATTCAGTAACCATGATTCCACTGTTTATCTACGTATGAACGGTACTTAAAGGGCGAATGAGAGCTCGCACTAAAGTGTGGGAGTTAAATTTGCCCACTATTCGTACACAAATATGTTATTATACAGGGTGGGCCCTAAGTAAGACCCCCTTACAAAATGATTACATCACTAGCACCACAATGGGTGCAGAGCTTTTTCGGTGCATCAGTGCTACCGTCGTGGGTGAGGGTACCTACTTATTGCCCACCCTGTATACGTATAAATCGATATGTACTCGCTCATACGTGCACACTCCGTTGTATAGATTACTGCATTGTGTGTACACGTCATATACTCCACGCAGTCACCGTAGTGCACTCAGTGTCATTGAAATCAAGGATAAACATGGTTTCTCAAAGTTATGGGTGTTTGAAAATCAAACGACTATTAACGAAATTTCATCTTTACCTTGTTCGTGGCCTAAACTATGGAAATGTTTTCTTTTTTTCCTTTGCAACTAAACAGAATAAATACGTGGTGGTAGAACTTTCCTTTGGTATTCAGGTCAGTGAAAATTTTTTTAAGTTTTTCGTTCTTCAATATAATACCAATAAGAAATATACTGCAAGCACAATACAAAGAAATGTTCATTGGAATAATGGGCATTTTCCTTCGCCTTGCGATGGAAGAAGTTGCTAAACACGTAATTCCGAAGGTTAAAAGCGTGTGTTGTATAGTATAATATGTAAACGTGACAAGCTCGATGCACTATGTGCATATGCTTGCCGTCTAAATTTGTAAAAAGAATAACTAGAAGCGCCAGGTTTCATCGTGATAGCTTTTTTAGGAAGGTCGGTGCAAGAGGCCGTCCTCTAACACAGTCTCTGTCAGACCTGCTACACATGCTGTTCATACATTGTTTCTACATATCCACAGGTATTCAGAGTGCCCAAGCTACAAACTATGTGAAACTCAAAACGTTTCGCTCATGAGAGATTTTTTTCAGACCCTCCGCCAATGTATGCTACAAGCGAAGGCGGCTTGTAGCATACATACGAGGGGCCAATAAGGAAGGTTGATTTTGGCGAGTCGTCTTAATTAAACGGACGGACCCAGGGAGTGGGAGTGGGTTGCTCGTACGGAGTGGGGGGGGGCACTCGGAAGCTTGGGTGGAACACCCCATGGTGGGCGATGGGTGCACGCTTTATTCTTCAATTTTGATAATGATCATTTCTCAGCGAAAAAAGTTTACGTAACACCACGTGCTGAATCTTGTGCAGGGCGCGGCAAATATTTGAAAACACACATTGTAAAGGACAGTATCTTGCAAGTCATCGGAACACCTAATTTATTTATTTATTCATTTATTATTATTTTTTTAAGTAAACATGGCACAACCTAAGCTAGCCCAAGAAAGGAAGAGGCTTGCTGTCATCGTTTTCTTGGCTGTAGAACACTTCGATTCTGAAATGACTTGCTTCCAGAAAGTCACCCGGTCATTCGTCTGCACCCTTTGGAGAGAATTGGAGTCCGCCATTGATGATGTGAACACCGTTGTTACAAGAAACGACATCGTTGGCGCTCGAGTAGAACCAGAACGGCTGGCAATCCTGGATTTCATTGAACCTGCTGTGCGAGAGGATACTTGGAGAATTGCATGGTCACCAACCGACATTTGGTTAATGATAATCTGTACTCCAGTGACGCATGACGGACGGTGGAGGGAAACTGTTTCCTTCAACAGCTCGCGGATATGCGAAGTGACACCTTGCACACAAACCGGCGGCACCCCAGTGAGGCCAGGGCATAGGGGCCCAAACATTTTCAAGATATTCAAGACATAGTTCAGAGAGGCCAGTCCATGTCCGGGAGAGCCCAGGAAGACGGAGTAACCCGCGCCACGCACCTCCTGAGCAGAGTAAAACGTCCGGTGGAAGTCTAAGGATACCTCGGGGTAATTCGTTAAGGGGTTAAATGCTCTATTTTTATTTAATTTTATGCGTAAAACTTTTTTCGCGTACGTTATTTTGTTCTCAACTATCCGCCGCGCCCTGAATTTGTAGTGCACACTCATTAGTTTTTTGTTTATCTGAAGTTCAAGTTGAGGTGAATTTATTGCAAATAATCATTATGTTTTTTTGTATTATATTTCATGATACTCTACTGCAGAATTTATCATCAATTAATACCTTTACGTTTTTCATTACAGAATAATTTTCATGCGTGTACAGATTTGAAGTGTGCCGTTGTCTCGGCTTATATCAGTTGATTAGCTAACTAGCACTAGTTACTCCAGAGTGGAGGTACACGTGAACTGTGTGAAGGGACCAACCTCGACAGTTGAGGTACACGTGAACTGTGTGAAGGGACCAACCTTTTTACGCAGCCATGGAGGACTCGACTGAAGTACAAGAGCAAACTGGACACGCAGAGATTGCATCCCATTTTTATGTTCGGCGTCGTCGTGCTCCGAATTTCCCTGCTAGAAATGATCCGCCATCTCTGAATCTAAAATGTAAAAGCTCTCCCCCAGCCGAAGTCTCACGAAATATTGTTTGTGAGTCAACTGAAGGCTCTGGATTCTCTCCTAACGGCGCTCTAACTTCAGAGTCCGGTCGAGTGCCGACTTTAGAGAAACTCGTTTTGCACTTTATCGCATCCAACATCGAATCTGTCGAGTCTCTCGAAGGATTTCCTCAGGTTGTCGGCGATGTTCTGCTAAAGCATTGTTTTCAACTCGGTATTTTCAGTCAACAAAATCGCATTTCCGAAAATGCTTTCAAGCTTTTCGTGAACGCCTACAAGTCAGACTTGGTGTCCAAGTTTGGGATGAGAGGCCGCGGTCACCGAAGATACATTGCCAAATTTGGAGACTTCTTGTCCGTGTCGCTGCGATTTGTCACCGAATTGGACTTGAGTGACTGTTGCTTAGTCGCTGATGAAATTTTAATGAGCTTTGGCTCATTTCGGAAATTACGTAAATTAAATTTAGCAAACAATGATTTGTCGGCAGCAGGCTTCCGTCAGCTTCTGGCGAGGCAAAAAGTTTTCAATGACGGCTTCGAAAACCTTGAGATTTTGGATGTTCGAAATAGCAACTTATCTGGATCAAACTTACACTCAATTTTGAGGTTCCCAAAACTTCAAAGACTTCTCTTTTCAGTTCTTCGCGATGACGAACGCAACCAACGCTTTGATCTTGGCCTAAGAAGATCATTCGTCGATTTTATTCCACGTGATTCTTGCTTTCAAAAACCGATTGAAAAATATTTACAAGAGGCAAAATTTCAGTGCGATTCGACAACTTATGAGTTTTCCTCAAGCAATGCAGGAGCTCTTGCCCCAACGTTGAGACAATGGATTAGTGATTTCCAACAGGATTGTGAGCTCAAGACGCGCGCAAAAGTTAGTAAAACATTCCTTTGGAGAAATGAAAGTAATTTTCAAAATGAAACAACCAATTCGGAAAGAAATGAGTACCAAAAATTTGATCATTTCAACGTTGTTCGCTGTTCGGCGTTTCCTTCTAGTGGAAGTGTTCTGTCTCCCATCATCGATGTATGTTCTAATATTGAAGGCATGGCAAACGTCATCGGCGTTGGTCGATCATGTTTCTCTCAAAGTAGGACAGCAGTGAACCACTCGATGTTTCATCGGGCGGGGCATAAAGAAAGTAAGAACCCTTTAAATGGTAATGAAGTTCATTTATGCGGTGAAAACTGTTATTGCAAAGTTAACTGGTCACGAAAAACGAAAAAGAAGAGATCTGAGCTGGATGGCGAAATTACGTTTGAGAAAAAAGAGTGTCCTGAAAGTCAGAGACTTTACGATGGTGAGACTGACTGTGAAGATTTGATGAATTTACCCAAGAAAATGAAACTTTCATCAGAAGATGTAGACGTATTAGTTTATACAAGTAAATATTAATGTAAGGCTATGATGTTACTGTGATCGTATGATAGTTTTATTAATCTATTGGTATTAACAACCTCTTCTGCCACGGTGCATATTAGGAATTGTTGCTTCACAAAATGATAAGCTAAGGAGAAAGGATTTCTGTGTGCCTTAGACTAGGTAGACTCGTGGTTAGTCGAGCGTAAAGTTAATGGAAATAAAAGCTGCTCACCAAATACAAAGAGGCCTTAATACTTCACAGTGAGGTGAGTGTATGTATTTGATGGACTGTAAAATTGCACTGTTGCATCATATTCAATCTATTCAGCCCGATTACGTGCTGTTGCGGAGAATTAGTATATGTTAGATTAATAAGTTTGATTCCAGGTGCTCGGCTTGGTCTAGAAGTCCAGTTAATGTTGGGAAGATTGATGTCTCCCGTAGTCAATGATTCGTGAAGAATTCTGAGCACATTATCAAGCAATTCGTAGAGTCCATCATCATCGGCTGCTGTGCTGGCCGGGCTTCTATATGTAAACTAGTAAAATTTTGATGCTTGTCTTTTGCTGTAGACAGATTGGGAGATGACGCATCTCTATTTTCTCAGGAACTCGCTTCATTTTATTCTACCTGCCTTTGTTTTTTTTTCAAACTTTCCAAAAGTTGCCCAAGTGATTCTCATCTGTAAGAGCGAAGATAAAACCTGTATCAACAAACATAGACTTGTTACTGGTCTTCCAATTTTTACGGAAATTTCTAAGAAAGTATCTACAAAAAACTGTACACTTCGAAAAGAAAGCATTTCTCTATGACAAACAGTATGGCTTCCGTTTCAAAAAATCCTCTACGTAAGCCGATCTTAATTCTGTACAATATATTTACTGAAGTATCGACGAATAACAGCCTGTATTTTCTATATTTATCGATTTTTATAAAGCTCTTGATTGTGTAGGTCACAACATGATACTCTCGAAACTCAACTGCTATGGAATTAGAGGGCTTGTTTTTAATTTTTAAATGAATATTTAATTTATATTATTTGCTGATGATAGCGCTATAAACAGCTGTTTCTAATGAACAACGTGATACAATGGCTAATTGAATAAATAGAGAGTTACTAAAAGTTTTATATTGGTTTAAATCCAATAAAATATGCCTCAGTTTCGATAAAACAATGCTTGCATTATTTTTTTAGAAATGAAAGGTACTTCATCCGCGTGTGAAAATCTTTGATGGTCAGATTGAAGGAACTAATTCATCCAAATTCCTGGGAATTATCGATAAAAATTATTTTTTAAAGAAAATGTATCACATATTGGATCCACGGTATCGAAATCTATTTGGAATCTTAACGAAGTTAGAAACATTTAACCTGCAATAGCGTAAAAAATTTATAGAACATTAATTCATTCGCATCTGGAATACGCGATAGAAGCATGCCATGGAACTAGTGAAACGTACTTTTTACTTCACAAAAAGAGCTAGTATGGTGACTTCAACTTTAAAACATTAGGCTCACACAAATAACTTATACTAATGTTTGAAAATATGAAACACATTCTGATCTTTATCGGTATTCCCTCTGCACTTTCATATAAAAGGTGAGCTGGGGCAAAACACACTGGCCACATTGTGACGGTGCACCGTTCCGTTTTCCGTTAATGATTTTAATCTCACTTTTTAATCTCTGTGCGTGAAAGTAGTTTGTTGCACGCGCAGAGATGAGGAAACATTTTCCCTGAGGAAAGTTGAAATTTATCAGCATTTTTGATTTTGTGAGATACAGACTGCTTCGTCTAGGAGGTCTGGCATAAAGTGCCTTGTAGTCAGAAAGTGGTTGTTCTTCTGTCAGCTATTGAAAGGTTCTGTGATATTGACCCTCTCCGTGACAAATTTTCACTTAGTTTTCACGTAGTAAATATGCCCCTTGAGTGAACTCCTTAACCTAGAGAAAGATCAACAGAAAAATGGGGATTCTCTAGACATCAATTAAGAACGCTCGCATGTCTGTCTGTCATTTGGTAAGCTAATTCTACTTTAAAATGTTTCAGTGGATGATGTCTTCTTGAATTTTATAAAAACGTTATCAGTAGCGAGTCGGCAATCTGTAACAAATGCTCATCATTTGCAGTTTTTTCAGTTTCGAATGATAGAAACTTTTTTCTTATATTGCGTCTTCATA
>VOMN01057766.1:0-12871 GCA_014899125.1 Orchestia grillus | reverse complement strand
TCCACTCTTACCCCCTCCACCCCGGTCTGTGACGTCACCATAAGGCTCTCCCCTTATGGGGCTGGGGCCCTTGAAGTGAGTGCGCCGAGAGGTCCTCCTGTGCTCCAACAGGGCCTCACACAGCACCTTCAGGAGGGCGTCGAGGGGCGTGCCAGAAAAGAGGTCCTCCTGTGACAAAGTAGAGGCAAACGGTACCCCAGAATGTGCGTGTTGAGCAAAATTACTTACAATAAACATGATTTTTTGTCTTGTCTCTAAAGTAAAATGGAGTTAATCAGATAAGAAATTTTATTCGTACACGTTCAATTTCACCTATAATTATCTAATTAACGCTGCCCAATCAAGGTAAATCTTCAGATAGAATGGAAGGTGTGTGGAGTCGGGATAATGTTCAGCCTGATGTTGCAGAGGTCGTTGCTGTCTAAACTGACTGACTTCCACATTTAACTTCATATTCAACATCAAAATGTGTAATGTTGATTCTGCGGCCATTTAGTATTTTGATAATAAGAAATGCACATTTTTGGAACATGAACACCGATACCCAGTTCTACTTTTTCACCTCCCCATCGATAGCTTCGTAAAATATTCGGTTAAAATAATTGCGAAGCAACGATTATAAATAATTATAGATTCTTCGGCGAGGAAGTCAAACGGGATGGTGTCTGTAAAACTTTCGTAGTGTGTACAAGGCTTGCATAATATGTACAAGACCTATATAGTGTCTGCAACACCAATAATATCTACAAGACTTCACCGCCTATACTGACTATCGTATCTAAAATATCTTTAGTGTTTACAACATTTATAGTGTGATTACAACACCTACATAGCGTCTACAACACGTGTAGTGTCTACAACACCTGCATAGCGTCTACAACACCTATAGTTTCCACAACACCTACATAGCGTCTACAACACGTGTAGTGTCTACAACACCTACATAGCGTCTACAACACCCACATAGCGTCGTAGTATGGTGACCTATAGCGTCTACAAACCAGCCTGTCGACCAATGGCTGGACCGTCTCCCCGTCAGCGCTTCCATCGAAAATTGCCACATTGGGTCCGTCGGGCCTTCGCTGGACGCTTCGGGTCGAGGCAACGGGCCCCGACCGAACAGCCCCGGTCCTTTCCAGCGTCTCGGGCCATCGGGTGAGATGGAGGACCGCCCGTGATGCAGCAGTTCTGCCACCGCCCACACCGGACCATTGTTCATCATTTTGGGCCGGAACTCGTTTACCTACGTCGTACCAAGCCGGCCATCTGAGTTGTCCCAGTAAGGGTACAGCTGGTCTGCTCCCCACGTGGAGCCAATCTGGCCATTGCCCCCTAATTCGGCCCGATGAGGGGACCGCACGTTTGACCCCCACGTGGGGCCAATCGGGCCATTGCCCCCTGATTCGGCCCGATGAGGGGACCGCGCGTTTGACCCCCACGTGGAGCCAATCACGTGGCTGCAGCGGCGGATTCGGAGAATATAACGCGAGTGCCGACCTTTTCCCTCCGTCAGGACAGTCGTTGACAAAACAGGCCGAGCAACCGCCTGCCTCCAGTAGCAGTGCTACCGCCGTCACGAGGGCCAGGGTCACTCGGAGCTCCAGCATCAGGACGGGCTTCAGTGTCACCCCAGGCGGGGTCGAGTAAGGTAGTGTGGGTTTATGCAGCATCGTCAGCGTGTCAGTATCTGAAATTCGTAAATGGAAGGTGTGCTTTACAAGGTCGGCGGTGTTGAAATCAAAGACGGTTTGATTTTTTGATGAACCTGTATGTATTATTGCATGGTGTTTATCTTTACTGTTGTAAAATTAATTCCTATAGTTTGTTATGCATAACAGAGTATCGGTATATTATAAGTTAATTTGATATGAGAGTATGAATGAAAACTGTTCATTAGTAATTTTAAAACCTTTGATTAAAAATTTTCAATTTCTATTTCATAGATGATCTTCAATATAATGCTATATAAGCATTTTTAAGTTAAAAATGTCAACATATCACTGTAAATTTTACATAAGTTCTTACAATGCCAAAAGCCGAGTCTTTCCTAAAATTACTGCCAAAATGTCCCGCGGAATCCGCTAACTCTGCCAGAGCATATCAAATTATCTATGACTATCTGTAATTCTAGCCGCCCAAGTGCAGGTATCGTCGCCGGGAGGCTGACAATCAACCGACTAGCGGAAAATTTAGACTGTGTATGTGCTGCAAACGCACACCAGGCAACCCATCCCTGAGCTGCAAACGCACNGCACACTAGGCACCCATCCCTAAGCTGCAAACGCACACTAGGCACCCATCCCTAAGCTGCAAACGCACACTAGGCACCCATTCAGAAAACATACCGTCCAACCATCTCAAACATCCACAGCACAATGCGAGGCGCTTTAAAAAAGACTACGTTCAAGATACAATAAAATTTAATGTCAGCTGTCTGGTGCGTCATGTGAACGCTGGATCACATAAGATGTGTTTTAGGTTCATGCAGGGTGATCGAGACTTAAAATTTTGGTAAAAATTTGAGCTTCACTTCTAATCCGACTGTAGACGAGAAGTCTCTCGAAAAAGAAAACTGTGTCGTAAGAAGAAATCGCTAAATATTGAAATTCACTTCATTTTTACACACAGAATCCAAACAGATCAGAATATCTAAAAGATTTTCCCCTCTTGCTAAAGATACTAAGACAGTTATTAGTTTACTTTTGTAAAATTATCCGAGAGTAAAACTTTGAAATAGCAAATTAAAATTCTCGACAACCTCGTCGATAATTTTAATACAGCAGTTTACGCTATTTCAAAGTTTTACTCTCGGATAATTAAAAAAAAGTTAATTAATAACTGTCTAAGTATCTTCAGGAGGTTGGAAATTCTGTATATTGAACCTTAAAACCAATGCTGATGTAGAGTTTTTAGAACAGAATAGTGTGACGCTCTGGCAGACGGTGCAGCCAACGTTGAGGGTGGCATCACATCATGCCATTGCATCACATGTTACACCACGCCATTGCACCACATGTTACACCACTGATCTCATACCACGCCATTGCACCACATGTTACACCACTGATCTCATACCACCCGATATATCATATTCTTCAAATTCTCCGAGGTCCGTCCACAAAATATATCCCGCACCACTGGTGCGCTAAACATTGTTAATGCCACTAATTTATATCTATTTATCTAGTATAATACTAAAATTTCGGTTATCTTGTTTGTTTGTTTGCTTGCTTGAAACCATGCACAGAAGAGAAAATATACACTTATGTCATTTAAAGAAAGAAATTTAAGTCGGGCAAGTTAGTAGAGTGGATATGGGATTGAGAAAGAAGGCAGAATTGTTTGTCTGTCGGCTCTGAGATATTCGAAATTTATACTCTTCGTTTAATCCTGCATTTTGGATACCGACTTGACTGCATAGTATATATTTCTGGATACGGTTTGATTTTGATCAATTTTACCTGACCCAAAGGGTCACGAGTTGTCTAGTATTATACTAAAACTATGGTCGTCTTGCTTGCTTGCTTGTTTGTAACCTTGCACACTCTTCAGTAACAACATAGGGCACATAAGTTTAAAACTCTTCTTAAAGGGTTTCCACGGTATCATGGCTACGGCTCCTTGGAGCTAAAGAAAATGAAATATTCTGTGACTTTGGATGTTTGCGAGGAAATAAAAAAGAATCATTTGAGGCTCGAAAGAGACTTCAAAATAGTGACCCAACAGGTCTAGGGCTTAGTAATTTACCAAAACAAGAACGAGGGTCTCCTACCATCGTGTTCGTCTCTTGCAGCCGCCGCCAGGTCACTGGTGCCGTCTGGCTCGGCCTCTTCATTAAATACGAACACTTTTAGAGATCCTCATCAATGTTACCGATATAACATCGCCAGCGACACTAATTGAAAAAATATCGTAATGATCGCAATGGTGGTGGGCGGAGGGGCTCGGTTACGTGAAATACTTATTTCACCCATTTATGGGACTTCCAGATGATTATTATCGTCTTAATGGTTGTTGGTTAATTACGTCAGAATGATTATCATTCTTTAACTGCTGTCGTTTTATTCATTTTATTTATTGGTATAATTTGAACTTTATATACTACTATCGCATTTGCTGTATCATCATTTATACTTTCGCCTCTAAAATTCGTATCATAATTAGCATCATTACCACCACAGGCGCAGGTGCTATCGTGCCACCGCAACCCGGGCACGACTCGAGCGGCTCGAGTGACCGTTGTGATCATTACTGAATATCTAGGCTATGTGCACCAAACAACACCACACACCACACAACCCCACACAACACCACACAACACCACCAGCACCCAGTGCCAGACTACAACACGTGTCAATTAAGGAGATAGTAGCGACTCGTGAGAGCTCTTCTGGCCCCGTCTGGCCTATGTTGTACAGATTTTCTCGTAATAATCTTTTCCTCAAATGAGCCCCATAGTAGCGCTGTGGGCAAACGTATTTCTAAACGAAAATAATCTTTCAGTTGTTTCCTTCGCGAATATTTGTACGTAAAGCCTTTGGAGTCTCACAGGGCACCCCCGCCCCAGCCGGGGGGCTGGCGTGGTGCGGTAGAAACCTGGGAATAATGAACAAGTTTGCAAAACGATGTTTCTGTCCAAGACTCAGCGGGGAGAAGTCAACATTTCTCTGTGGGGAACATGTCTTAACGATGCTGGCTAGGGAAAGGGACTTGGAGTGCGTGGGAGGCCGCCGCAGGGTGGCGACTGCACCTCCAGCTTAGAGCTCAGGTAAGGGCGACTCCAGTAGATCAGACCAGACGGTCGGACCGGCCGGGGCGAAGGATCTGACTCGCTTGCTGCGCTCGCTTAATTGTTGCTTTTGTTAAAGTGAAGTGCAACAAAAAATAAAAAAAGCATTCATCTTGCGTAACACAATACTAAATGAAATGCATCCCGTGTGTCCAAGCATTTCGGAAATGAAGGTACTTATGTTCAGGCTGTACATGTTTCGCTCTTCTCAATTAAAGCTCCAAATTGTGTCAGGTATTTTAGTCGCCCTCTGAGTGTTTGAGTGCAATGTTTCGAGTTTTTCAAAACCGAGGTGAAAGTCATGTTCGTCGAAATTTAGAGCCGGACCATCGAATAGATGGCATTAAAACTTTGTTGAGAGCGAAAATTATTAAATGCTAACTTCAAACTGAGTTATACGAAAAACGAATGCAAGTGTTTTGTCGACCACAATGATATCACAGATACGCAAGCTGTTTTAAAGTCTCTAGAGCGAATTTCTCAGAACGGAAATTTATTTGCGCACAGTATTTTCAACTGATTCTTTTGTTTCTATTTCTTTTTCCTTTTTTATATGTGCAATAAAATGTTTGGAAACAAGACTTAATTACCAAGAACGAAAGTTATATCACGTTGAGCCACACTTGTTTCTAGCAACATATATATATTAAAAAAGTGAATGTAAAATTCATCGACCAGACCATAAAATCGAAGTCCAATCGTTTAGTTTTTCATTTTGCTCAATTAAAATGAACTTGAAAACTACGGTCTGAGCCTGGGAGAGCGACGACAGCGCAGCGTCGTTGCCCATGGCAACACGAGCGGCTGGCAAAGGCAAAATTTTCAGCGAAATATTGAGCCAATTTTTATTGCTTACCAATAAAAGAAGTTGGAAAACACCGTTTAATTGCCTGTAACTAAACTCATGTCGCACACCTAGTGTGATACATACAGGTAAGGGGTCGACAGGTGATGAATTTCATGTCATAACGAGATCATTTGTGACTGCGTTCAGTGTGTGCTGTGCATCTCACACAGTTTTTAGAAGTCTAGTACATTTTTTTAGAGCATGAACATGTGCGCTTTCTTACAATGTGTGTGTGAGTGTGCTTGGGTGTGTGCGTGTGTGTGTGTGTGCGTGGCATCCCACGATGTACACGAGCACTCCAGCCAGAGGTGCCGTATCTCAGGCGTAGGCCTCAGTTAGGCCTAAGAATTGAGGCTAATGTGTCTGGCTGCTGCCAGTGAAGCTCTGGTGTCAGAACCCAACTGATGGTTGTGCGTGAGAATACAACTGCTGGTTGTGTGTGAGAACACAACTGTTGGTTGTGTGTGAGAATACAACTGCTGGTTGTGTGTGAGAACACAACTGCTGGTCGTGTGTGAGAATACAACTGCTGGTTGTGTGTGAGAATACAACTGCTGGTTGTGCGTGAGAACCCAACTGCTGGTTGTGTGTGAGAACCCAACTGCACACAACATCATATCTGACATAACCTTGTGTGCCTGCAGCTGTGTAAATGTACAGTATCACGCGTAACCACTGTTTCATCACGTACATCAACAGTTCCGTGATCAGTAATTCCATGTCAATCTTCCGTTAATTTCGTTCGAATACAACTATCTACTCGTGATGTCTCTAGAACGCCAAAAAATAAGTTTTAATATGCAAAATTGCAAAAGCAGGAAGATACATCGAATTTCAGTAAAATTATAATTTAAAAAGTAAAACTTTCGAGTGAAAATGACATTCACCTTTAGTATCAGTAAGGGCAAAAAACATGGAGGAGTGAATGATGTATACTCGATGCACGCATAGAATAAAGAACAAAAATGAGGAAGCATAGAGTAAAAATGTTTTAGAATTATAAACAACTCGGCTCAATCACCGCACACAAGGACTATACCATCTCAGTAGATCGCATCAGGCATGATATGTACATCACGCAACTAAAGGTTCGTAGGTTTTCAAAATGTGCTATAATATATAGCTCCCTCCCCACCACGAGGGTGTGACCATGACCTAATCGTAGCGCAATCAGGCCCTCATCATCAACACGACTTACGACGTAGCAGCGATCAGCTCGTGGCGCAAGTCCAGCAAAGTGAGCGTGGCTGCGATGTGTGCTGTTATCAAACAAGTTACGATCGAGATTTTCACGTAACTTTGCGACACCTCAGAGCTCAAGTAAGGGGAGTTACGTTGAGCTTCAAGTGTATATATTACACAAAGGAGCAGCTGCTGGCCGAGTTTCACGTGATAACTATGCTTTCTACTGAAATTTGTGTTGGACGTATGTTATGATTATGGAGTGTTAATTGCGATTGCTACAATTTACTTGTTAATTTGATTTCCATTATTCTTATGAGAAATTCATAATTTAAACATATTTCATAAAAATAAAAAACCGTATTTGATTGATGTATTAAAATTATAGAAATTTCTTGCACTGGCACATAATATTTATTTTTCAAGTCATACATTGATGGGTATCCTGATTTCCATTCTGTAGAGGCAATCAAGGGTCCTTATTGAGTAGGAGTTGCCATGGAATATAATTTCCATAAAATGACGAGGCTCTTTTCTCTGATCCGATGTCTGAAATTAATTATAGCCACAATTTTGCCTTCGCAAAAATCTGTTGCCAACGCTCTGTCTCCATTATCACGTGACCAGCATTTACAATATTTACAAATCCTGGCCTGTGATTGGCTATCGACCGAAGTGCTTCGATAACACCGTATTTCGTACGTTCTAGCTAAAATGTATTGGATAATACCAAGTTACATTCAGCGTACGCTGCACGTAAGTTTTCACCTAAGTCCGGCAACTCGCGATAGTTTTGATTATCCGGACCCTGATCCACAACTCCACAACCATGAGAGTTTCCCCGCGCATTGTCATGATGGTTTCCAACCAGGATAGTTTCCTCGCACCCTGTCATGATAGTTTCCAACCAGGATAGTTTCCTTGCACCCTGTCAGGATAGTTTCCAACCAGGATAGTTTCTTCGCACCCTGTCAGGATAGTTTCCAACCAGGATAGTTTCCTCGCACCCTGTCAGGATAGTTTCCAGCCAGGATAGTTTCCTCGCACCCTGTCAGGATAGTTTCCAGCCAGGAGAGTTTCCCCGCCCTGTCCCCGCTCCATCGTATCGAGTGCAGTGCAGGAATGTTCAAGTAAGCAAACGCGTCTGGCCTCCCTCCTCCCAGCGCGTGGGTGCTTATGCACCAGAGCATTTATACCTATCCATGATTTGGGTCACCTAAGTGTTTTGTATCAATTTTTAATTCATATATCGACGAGATGGGAGGTTAAAAAAAGTCAGACCGAAAGCCGGTCCCACGCAGTGTAGTATTCTGGACCTTGAGAACTTTAGAAACCTTGGCATTAGTTCGGGTGCAACTTCCCGGCCGCACTGGTGTGCCGCCTTTTTAGGAACACTTTCGTGTAAAGTACATCCACTCCTGAAATCAATTTCCGAAAACTCAGTGGTGCAAAACGTATGTTGCGTGCGCTACGTACGAGTCAAGAAAGTCCTTCCAACCGAATTGTTAACATCATAATTCCGAAGCTAAACATACCCATACTGTGAGCTCGCAACACCTCATAACAAAATGACTCAGTGAAGTGAAAATTCCGTCCAGAACAAAAACAAAAAACAACTCACGACTGAGTACATCAGCCCTGTTCACCTATGTGATAGTTGGAGTGAGCTTGAATAGGGAAACGAAGGATAGGCTGCGATTTAAAACAACCGTTGAGTCACGAGCTCTGAGAGAGTGGGGCATTATATTCAAAACACTCAGGAAAAAGTTAAGTGAACTGCAACACTCCACACACACGTCCAAGCTGCCTCTGCATCGCGGCCATCACTACCTTAGAATACAAACGCTGCTGGAATAATATGCAGCTTGTGTGGCTTCCATGCACAATTTCACGCCAACATGTACTCTGGACGCCCTTTATTTTCTGAATCCCAGGCGATCGTATCTACATAACAATGGGCGTGAGGTGACGGCGTGACGAGCGGAGGTTGTGACCGTGACAGCCCGGCACCTTGTGGCGCTCCTCAGTTAGGCTTTTCATGGTACACGCAGCGACATACTTCCTTCTTATCAATTCATGCATGAATACAAAGCATACTTGTGTGTGTGAGTGACAGGAGCGAGACACAAGGGGCACGTTACAAAGGACGCCAATGTAAATTTATAGTGAAATTGTAATACCACTATATAATTACAGCCCAGTGTTGCTTACTTGATCCATCCGTCCGCCTCTCTGTCACGCTTTTAAGGATTTAGACAGGAGAAAATTCCCGGGTCCGTATTCTAAAACTAAAAGCGAGACTGTTGGCTAAGGCAATCGGTATCAGTGATACTGAAAATAACATTATTTCATGTCAGAGTTACCGTAAATACGAGGGCACCTTGAGAAATTAACATCATTTGTCTCGCCATTTTTGGCGGGGTGCGTCTATCTGTCCATTTGCTACGCAAATTTGAGGGATGGGGGCGTAAATAAATTAATGTAAAATGAAACATGTATAAGTGAGGTTTACTGTAAGTACTGTCCTGTCTTAATATTGCATTTCTTAACTTTTTCTTTTTTCAGGAGGACGAGGAAATGAAGAAGTGCCGTCTTCATTTTTCTAAAATTCCCCCTGTCATTTTGAGGTCTCCAGCATTAGCGGGAGCTCGCGGCGCTGGGTAGCGAAAGAGCACTTCTGATGGGGCTCTAAATTTTTAAACAATTACGTGACCTCTGAGAAGGTGCGATTCCCGACTTGCGCCACTTTTGTGTAGTACATTAGCCTTAATTAGGATGAATTCATTTTATGCGAACAATATATAATGTTATAATAAAGACGAACTGAGTTCTCATATGAGCAACTTCTTCACCTCTTTTTATTTCAATGCACATTGTATATGTATATTGTATATGTTTATCGTAAATATCTTATTATAATTTCTCTTCATGTCCACAAAAAGGTCATGTCCACAAAAGGATCTTCGTGCCCAAACTTCCCGCGCTTTGCATGAACGATCTAGTTTTTACTCTCTCATAAACTGGCATTGCAAAACTCGATATAAAGAGTAACACTGTCTACCGTTAGCTTACGATTACTGGGATAAACGATTAAGCTCCAGGATTAAACGATTAAGAGCTTAATTAAATCAATTACGAGTTAAAACGGCACTTCATCGAGTGTTTCAAGTTGTAACGGCGATCGCTAATACATTTGACACGCAGTGGGTGCTGTAAATATCCCAGACGGGGTAAAAAATTTATTTACCATTGTTACACAACAATAAAGCAATGGAAAGTTGAATACATTATGTATTTTTGTACGTTAAATACTAAACGGTGAAAGAATATTTTTTCAAATAGTAACACATTGTCATGATATCGACGAAAGCATTAGATTAGCGCTGCATAACGTATCCAACACAAAAAAAAATTCGTTTCAAATCGCTAATAAATAGTCCTCGAACATTCCAGAGTAGCTTAAGTGTCAGCAATGCTGTAGAACTTTCAATTAAAATAATCAACTTTCTCCAGATACAACAGCAGGCCACAGACGATGTCTGAGAGCCGCATAAGGAGGAGACCATCGTTCAACATTCAAATTCTAATATGGAGTAGACTAAAGAATTGCCAGAAAGCACCAGAGATCAGTTATCCAAAAGTGGCCTGAGCGATATAAAAAATTCATCTATGCTGAAAATACCAACATCAACCATTGGTGACACGATTCGCCGGTTCACGTCATATCAGTCAAATGCAAGTCTATGGCGTTCAGGGCGTCCTTCTAAAATTTCAAACAGTTCGGCAAAACATATAGCCTGGGAAGTAAAATAGGACTTTCGAGTGACAAGCTGAACTTCAAAAAGATTTGGAAGCGGCTGGGAGCGGTTCACAAAACCAAGGTTAGATCAGCTCTTAGGAACGAGGGATTTCGTTCTCACCCACCAATAAAAACACCTTTAACGGCACCAATTCACGTCAGAAATCACTTGAATTTTGCCTAAGTTCACTTGGAGAAGCCTGTAAAGTTTTGGGACGCTTTGCTATGGTCTGACGAGACGAAGATTGAATAATATGAACGATAACCACGTTTGAAGGCAGAGAAACTCAGTGCATGATCCTAATAACATTCTCCCAACAGGGGAGTTGGGTGGAGGGAGCGTAGTGAATGCCATGGGGCTACTTCTCCTCAGCAGGTCCAGGCAAACTCCATATGATCGAATGGAAAATGATTGCCCAGATGTCTAGCCGCAATCTGGACGATAAGCTCTCGGAGTTTGCAAGCGACTTGAGGTGGCCAAGAGGATGGACGTTTCTGCAAGACCACGATCCAACACATACGGCCAAGGGCGCTGCGGCAGGGTCCAGAAAAATAAAATAAAGGTTACTGGATGGGAAAATCAGAAGATAGACCTAAACCTTATCGAAAACCTGTGGCGAGAATGAAAATTAAGGATTCAGGAAGAAGACCCAAACAATCTAACGGATTTAAAATGAATATCCCGAGAAAAATGGCCTAGATACCTACAAATATTTACAAGAACCTCGTAAGCAAATATCTCATACGGTGAAAGATGACTGACGACGGAAGGTCATATCACCAAATACTATCTGCTTTTCATAGATGTATCGAATGCTGTTTGAAATGTTCCTTTAACATTTTTAATGTAATTATAGTAACGATTTACTATTTTTATTCTGATACTGAATTAATATTCAGCGTTCGAAAATATGTAAGATGTCCAAGTTTTTATAACTTTGCAGATGTATTGCTACAGTAATAAAAGTTTTGAACATACATCGTATATTTATCGCTACAGCTGTAATTAGGACGAGATGTGATAACTTTAAACATAATTGAACAGGCTTGGCGTTGTGCAAATGTATTTTTGTTGGATTAAAGATAATTCATGTTAAGGTCAGTCAACTAATATATTAATGCTAACTCATGTTGATTAATGTTTTTTTTACTTTCTCAGGTCAACAGACGCAGTCGGATGACTGAAATTTCAAGCCTAATTACAATCAACAAATATCACCCTAATCTAGGAGTATGATTATGATCGAGCGCAATATTCATAATTTACGAATATAATTGTAAGAAGAAAATTGTCCTAATCGACGAATATATTTATGTTTGGTGAATAAAATTATAATGAAAGAAAACCATTATATTTGACGAATATAATTAAATTCGATGACAATATTCATATTCGACGAATGTAATTATTATCGGTGAATATAATTATTATCAATGGAGTTGAAAGAAGAGGTTGGGGGAGAGAATGGGGCCAGGAGCGGCCCCCACACCCCCCTGGTGGTGGTGACGGGGTGTGACAGGGGCGTGGGGTTGTGGGTCGCGGCCGCGGCACACCAGTGGGGCTATGAGGTGGGTTCTTCACTGTGTTTTTACGTAAATGTTAAGACTGGAGGAGCTCTAATTTTCACCCATTGTACCGCATAGACTGAAAGGTATTATTTTACCTATGCGCGAGTTGGCCTGGGTCAAATTTTACAGAAAAATTTGTTGCTTGTGTCTTATTTTTAGGAAATGACGAAGGAATTGATGAATTTTCGTGTGCAACACAACCTTTGCTGTATACTTTGGACTGGTGCAACCAGTATATGGAGAATTGGTTCAACCAATATAGCATCAACTGGTGCAACCAGTATACTGTGAACAGGTCCAACCAATATAGTATCAACTGACGCAACCAGTATACTGTGAACAGGTGCAACCAATATAGCATCAACTGATGCAACCTGTATACTGTGAACAGGTGCAACCAATATAATATCAACTGACGCAACCAATATGTCATGAAGTAGTGCAACCACTGAACTGTGAACTGATGCATCTAGTACCGGGTGCAGTGGTGCAACCAGTATACTGTAAGCTGCACTGCTGCAGTCCAGTACAACATCCAGCGCCATAACGGTCCAGTAAGCCAGTCCTGGGCAGGTGCTGGCAGGAGTGCTGGACACATCGTCCCCCGGCGCCCAGCATTTACTGGACACCGGGGTCCAGGTCCTGGAGCTGGACGTGACGAGGGAGCAGGACGTGCGGCGCCTGC
>VOMN01057753.1:0-10518 GCA_014899125.1 Orchestia grillus | reverse complement strand
ACATACCTCCTTAAAATTGTTTGCAACATAAAATCAATCGCACGAAAAAATTTGAGGGCCACGTACAGACAGCGTATAAAATATGAAGCTTCCAGATGACATCAACTTCTGACTTGACATCGACGTACGGACGGACGAGACAGATTCTATATGTGTGACTTTCGTTCCAATTGCACTGTACATAGTGCGAGTAGTCGGTGCAATTCAAATGTTCTCATAAGAGTGTCATAGCACCAACTGGAGTCGAATAATTATGGATAGTATTATGAGATATTTCTACTTCAGCTTGCTAGCATGTGTGCAGGACTGACGGTGCGCTTAACAATTTCATTTCATTTTTTTTCATTTCGAGGAGAAGTTTATTTATATCATATACATTGATTCCACCCAGATTTCAGACTATGCTGCTGTTCATAGTTCAAACTGATATTTTTCGAGCAATCCATAACTTGCAGAAAGATTTTCACGCTGTGTCTTTAAAGGCTTCGTATAAGAGCTGTCAAGTGTTAATCGACTCATATGTTTACGTTGTTCCCAGTAACATAAAATGTCTTGTATTATACAATCTGATGCTGAAAATATCAATATTACTGGGGTCTGTACTTTTCGGCTTAATTGTATCTGCTATTCCAATGTAAGTATTAAGTATTTGCTATTTCAATGCAATTATTAGGTATCTGTTATTTCAATGCAATAGTTACAGGTATCTGCTATTTCAATGTAAGTATTAAGTATCTACTTTTTCAATGTGTATTAAGTATATGATATTTCAATGTAAATATTAGGTATCTACTATTTCAATGTAAGTATTAAGTATCTGCTATTTCAATGTAAGTATTAAGTATCTGCTATTTCAATGTCAGTATTAAGTATCTGCTATTTCAGTGTAAGTATTAAGGATTTGAGTATTTCGGTGTCTATCTGTGAGATGTAAGAGATAGCAATTTAGCGATGTAAGCTCGGATCGGTGGCTGGCTCACACCCCTCGGCAAATTATACTCAAGGCATGAATCTAAGATTGGAATAGGAGATATCCATTTTTTCCGAGGCCCGAGGACAATTTTTTCCAATTTCATGGGTGGGCTTTTTTATAGCCCACCGAAGACAATTCACGTTTTCAAAAAAGCTAAGAAGTTTCCGGGCTTGTAAAATAATTCTTGTATCTGGGAGCTTTAACTGTAAAGGAAAAGTAAACATGCCTGACAAGTTCAACAAAGGCTTTTATCTTTCGATTGTTCATTAAATCATTTCTGAGAATCCTGTAAATCTATTCCAAGAAAACTACTGCAATAATATTGGATAGATTTAGAGCAGACATGGAAGTAACCTTTGCCTCTTTTATACGATATTTTTCCGCAACAATCGTACGATGTACTTCGTATCTTTTGGCATCTACAAAATCATTACGCAAGCCTTAGGGGAAAGAGGGAATGAAATTCCATCATTACGGATCTAGCCTCGTTCGATTTAGTTCGGTCTGACAAAATCATGTAGGTGTACATCTTCCGCAAGCACTCGTAGATTCTAATTCGTACAGCTATATTGATCGAGTTCAAAGGAACTGTTATCAAACGGCACCACTCTATTCTCCCTCTCAGTAGCTTCGAAATAGCTCAATGGAACAAATACTATAACCGAATTTTAACGATGATGCTAAATCCTTTCTGTGAGCAACAAAATGGCTGCTGTAATCTCAGTCTCGATGACATATCATCGATAGACTAGCACAATAACTCATGAGCGGCTTTCCTCTGGTAAACGAAGCCGTAAAGAAGAAAGAACTAAATTGCATTAAACGAGGCTCCCCGAATACTAAAATGCATTTTAACAAACCTTGAAAATAATCTGAAAACTATAAGTACCCACTCAATTTAGGATTCATCTGCTGAGTATTTGTAAAAATGAAAGCTGTGCACGCAAAATTTTCTCAAAAGGCATTGGTTTCCTAAGAAAACAACGAGAAAAAAACTAGAAAATTTCTTCAACTCATTTCTTTAAATGAAATTCGAGGGAAAGATTTTAAAAATATTTTTACCACTCTTAGCGCTCTTTATATGATCTCTCTCCCTGTATATGATTTCAGAATCCATGGCTGCTACACTCAAAAATAGTATGCAAAAGAAACTTCTCTTTTGTTCTAAGTTTCAGGCACCCCCTGCACATAATCGAAACAATAGTGTATATTAGGGTTCATAGCCAAATCGTAAAAGGGTAACAGTGTCTTGCAGAGAAGTTTGAGCTTTGAAATATCCGAAGCTCTTATACAAAGCACGGAAAAGCCACATGACCTCCTCACCGGAGATGACCGGTAAGTGGAACCATCAGTTTGAGCAGCTTGTGGAGAAATTTAGGTTATCTGACAAGTTTTCCTCTTTTCCATTCTTACACAATAATAATTTCTGCCTGAGTCAGTGCATTCGCTGAGTTACGTGTGCTGGGGTCTCTAAATAGTTTTCTGGGGATTTTTGATTACCATTGTGCTTTTCCAATATTACATATGTGCGAATTCATAATGATGGTATTAGTGCTTAACGTGAGAAAAGTATCCAGTGGTTTCCTTACTTTCGGTTTTATTCCATTTGCACGACTCAGTCACCACCATGGGTCTCTATAACTTTTGAAGAAGGGATTAATAGGATGAAATACTGGATTTGTGATTACTGTGAGCTGCAAGTATTTCAGAACTCATATTATAAGTGACACAGTATCTTGTGCATCATTGCATCGCATACTTTTTATTGCAGATCAATATGGCAGAACATAAACTAGCCAAGGAAATGTAGAGGCCTGCTGTTATCGCCTCCGTGATCGCCATTGGTCTGCAAAGCTTGGAGAGGACTAAAACCTTCAGTGGTGGTATGATAACTGTTTCCTATAGGAAATAACATTGCCAGAGCTCGTAAAAGATCAGGACCTCCGAACTCATCAATTCTGTCATAGCTGCTTCTGTCAATCCGAGAGCTGCTAGCATGAGTTTGTCACAGAACGCTAGGTTGACGAGGTCCCCATCCGCAGTGTAATTCATCACAACATGCGTTAAAAATCTTAAATGAAGCGGAGAGGCCACTTCATGCCAAAGAAATCCCAGGAACCAAGTTAATTGCCTCCCAACTCCCCGAGCAGCCATTTGGACTGTTATGGGTGGGCTGAGGTTGAGAGGGCTTCTAATAAGCATTCACACAGCACCGTCGAGGCTCTCACACCAATGGAAGAATGTTGTTTGAAATATTGAAAACATGAACATTAAATCATTCCCAATTATTCTTATTTTTGTACTTTATAAATGCTAAATAGTTTCAATACCAACTGATTCGTGTATATACAGAGATACGAAAATGACCAGAAGTAGACTCATCATTGCCTCAGTCGCTTAAAAAAATTCCGGTAAATCTCGCTGTCAGGAGAGCTTAGTGTGCCTCGGATGATGTATGTAGGAGGGACATCTCTTTTCGAACTGATACACTGGTGGGCGATTTTCAAGTGTCAATTGTGGTACTAGATAAAGCCTGCCCGCTACTTCCTCTCACATATATGACATGGACTAGGAGTGCGTAGTGATGAGTTATAATGGTAAAAGTTAAATGCTAAAATCTATAGAATTCGCAACACTAGGTGAACTCAATAAACACGGCACATTTGTAAATAAATTAGGAGGTGTTTGAGTGAAAATTTTGTTCCAATTGAATATTGAGATATTGAAATTGAGTTGCTTCATCTTTCCAGACAATTAAAATAGGATATTTTTAGACACGTGTGTTATTTGCTTCCTTCTCATGATACGTTTCTCATTAATAGTACAATTCTACACGAGAATAACATTGAATGTCCGGAAATGACAAGCGGTCAAGCCACTGATGGAAGTCGCGACTGCCCTGCGGTCATCCCTTCTGAGCCTCGAAGTAATTGCTTGTCCATTTTTCTCCGAGACAACAACATTGAGGAGGCCCGCAGACTGCAGTCGCCATATACTGAGCATGGAGACAGATAGCATTGCCAGCAAGACCGCCCAAGCTAGGCAGATGAGCTCCAAACAATAGAACCAATTTACTTATTTTTCCATCTTTTCATCGCTAAAAGAACAGAGTTCTCAATTTATTCGTTTTTTGTTACACACAAAATAATTTCATCAAAAGCATCACTTTGGTCTGATATTTTGTTCATTCCTTCAGATTTTCCTTCAGACTTTTTCTGTATCTTAAATGCACCTTAAGGGTGCATTACAAGTAAGTCCCTGGTTGGAGGCGGCACTTAAATGTGCTCTGAGTAATAAAAAACAGATGTGAGTTTGAATAATTTGTTGGCAGTCTATTTCAGTCAATCAACTAGGATTTCAATGGTCTCGGTATATTTAACCTGCAGTAGACATAGGTCTGCATGCCGTAAGTAGAAACAAAATGACCTAACATTATTATCCGCTGGTCTTTGGCGACAAAGTTCTCCTCATATCTGGCTTTAACTTCACAGAATGGGATAGAAATTTTCAGAAAAATTCTGTTATCCATCTACTTCTGTTCAAAAAGGTTCGCTCACATCGTTGGGAAATGATGCAAACAAGAAAAATCATTGGCTCACACTCTATCACTTCTGGGCTTAAGCCGCTATGAAACCTTTACAATGCACATTTGAAATAAATCGCGTGCCATAGAAGTTTTTCTACCAACATTGGTAGATTTAGATTCGATGCTGCAGCATTCTTGCATCAAATAAACAGTAGAGTGCTTTCAAAATCTTGTACGATAACAGCTATCATTGGCATGGGAGTCCCTCAGTGTACAAGGAGGTCGGGCCGAAAGTTTGCGTGAGTATAGGAAAGAGGTAAAAATGGAAGCTGTGCATTTGTACAAGCGATCGTTGGAACTACGTGTCTTCGTACATTTTCTCCTTCAACAAAGAGGATAATCAAAAGAAAAAGTTAATTAATAAATTATGCAAAACCGTTAAAAAGAGAGTCGCCTTTGACTTTTGAGTACAGCTCAAAGAACAACACCAGTGAGGACCAATTCTTCTATTAACTTCAATACTGGTAAAATATTTCGATATTGCAAGAAATTACAGTATCCTTTTTGTATACCAAGGCATTACACAATCCATAAAACACAGTTCAATACTCCTACTGCAATTATTTTTGGTAGAATGTTCCTGGAACGGAATGTTCGTCTATGGAGGTTAAGATGTCGGAAATATAAGATAATAATAAGATTTGGCAGTTTTGTGCATATGAATGAAAAGGTAGGCATGATCAGACATTTCGCATGTAAACAGTACGCAGTTAAGTCGAGTTAACCTAAAGAAGTCCTGCGTATTGTATTGGTATGCATTGGTTCGGTCACTTCAGTGCTCATTAATACACTTTAATTTACAATTCAAAATGCAAACATATGCAATTAGATGAAATGTATAAGTAAGTAACTGAAGCCTCCTCGTAAAAGCAAAATTTTTAAGCTTCCCGTTGCGATTGCTCACGATACCGTCTCGGACTTCTTTCGTATCAAGTTGAAAGAAAAGTAAACCAATCGTATGGTTCACGCCTGGTGCAAACCACACCAAATGGTTCACAATTTTAAGAATTTTGTAAATATTTACAAGATGAATTTTCACGCATTCTAGGACTCTTATCATTAACATAATTTCCAAAATTGCAGAGAACTCATAAATACAGCGTTTGCAAAGGTATTCTTTGTTACATAAAACAATCCGTATTCTTCTGCAGCCCCATTCTCAAGTGATCGTGAGTGACAATAACGTCAGGAGAACATGGATGATGAAACATTATTTTCAGATGAAGTTCCTCCAAATTATCGTTAATTAATCGATATGCGATTCCTGGCATTATTACTGTGAACGACGACAAAGCTTTCTGCATAATAGAAAACTAGAAAACATTTTGAACAGAAATTACTTTGAAAAACAAAGTTGATGCAGTAGATTTTAGCCGTGACTGATTATTCTCTATCAGTTCGTAATAGATCGTTCCTATTGGCACTACGCACAAAGTGATCTGCTCGGCATTAAGTCCCCTCGGTTACTGAACAGGTTTTGCTTTCTACACTGATCACCAACTGAGGCTCTAAACGTTGTGGCAAAGAATTCACATCTAGTCACAAGTAAGAAGCCCATCCACAAATTGCAATTGAAGATGGTGTGCGATAGCACCTCATAACAAGCAACAGATTTCACTTGGAGTGTATTAATCGTTGATTAATTTTAACTTCTAAACAATTTCCATAAATTTCGATTGCGTGCTGTCCATGTAGCTTCCGGCTGTCCAGAATCGAGTTTTTGAATGAGTTACATTTCCAGTTCCTTTCAAATTGAAATCACAACTTAAGGAAAGGTTTACAATTTTTTACTGTTTTTCTCGTTAATTGCAACGTCCCTTCACAAGTTACTTGTTTATTTTGCTGCTGTACTTGTATGGACATCATGAGACTGAAAAGTAATAAATGTCTAATGTGGCCGTTCTGTCTAGTGCCTATCGAATTTATTCAAATTTTCTATTTTTTCACAATGAAATAGCGTTTCTTAAAGAATGCTGTCGAAAAAACGGTTACTGCTCATTTATGTTTGAAAATCAAGTGGCCCAATTTTTGGAGAAAAATTATTCCCATTGTCTTATGTTCTGCAACTTCTTATATTGTTATCATATATGTCACTTTTCCATACTTTGGCTCATATTCTGAGAAACTGCTGACAGATTTATTTAAACCCCTCGCTAAATATTATTCTTCTTTTAAATCTCACATAGTGCTTGTAACACATATTTACTGTTGAGTCGTTTTTCAACTATAAAGACAAGCTATCCGCTGATGTGCAATTCCCTTTGATATACAAGTACAGTTGTGCACGTATAGCATCGGGCTACGTGGGCCTGACCACACGTAGTCTTAGATCGAGAGTTGCTGAGCACGCTGGAGTAAGCTTAAAAACTGGTTCCCTTTCAACCAATTCACCACACTCAGTTGTGCGGGACCATGCAGAGTCTTGCGATATGGTACATGAATCTAGCCTGTTTGCAGTAATTAGATGCGCAACGATGTTGATAGTAAAATTCTAGAATCGTTATTTATTTCAGATTTGAAACCCTCTCTTAGCAATCCGTAAAGTTCGTATCCGTTGGCTGTTCTTAAACCATAACCTTTTTCAGCATCAATTCGGTTTGTGATTTTTTCCCTCAATTTTCAAAAATTTTCTGTGGTGAAGAAATTTTCTACTACATGGTCATCCTTCATTCCAGTTTTTTCGTTTTTGCCTTTTAGCTGATGATGGGTACAAATTCAAAACGTTCTGAATATAATGACTTTTTATTCGAATTTCCTTGTCCTTTTATTCATAATAAAAGTGCAGAAACTTCCATCAGATGTACCGAATTACTCGGTTTTGTTTACCATATTTCGGTAGTATTACTTCCCCAAGGTGTTCCGAAATTTTTACCATTTTGAATGAGAATATGGTTTAAATAATGTTATCTGTATAGTTATATACTAAGAATCGCTTTCTATAATTAACAATTGAAAATACACATTTTTATGTGCGCATAAAACCGAAAGGTGTAGCGCAAAAAGGCATCTTTCAAGTTTTTCTCACCGCTGGCTAGAGACGAAAAATTGAGGGCAAATTTTTTGAGCTGCCTGCTTGCATGTTTATTGTTCACTAAAAAAATACTTTATTTTTCTTGATTTTTGATAAAGATTTGCTTCTGACAAATATAATTTATTTAGCAGCTTTTAAGAACGTTCAAATGAATCCACAGCTGAAAATTATTCAAACGTGTCGAAATTGCAAACTTGTTTGAATACAGTAAAGACATTCAAACTTTAGAAGATCTCAGGATATAACTCATTTAAATATTTGTTTCTCATTGATTATAAGACATTGATTATTGTACAAGTTTCAAACCGAATAAAGTTACATTAATGACTTGTATGACGGGACGCGAAGGTGTGAGGCCAAGGGGGTCACTCACATGACAGCGCACTGAGCCACAGCGACCGTTCCGTGTCCTATTAATCCTTTACCGTCTATGTGGATTTCAAAATCAACTTTCATAAGTATGCTGCTAGTCTTTCTTAATAATCTATGGGCAGCCTTATTGCATGTATGATAAGGCTGCAAGAAGTTTCTCTTGCAAAGCTAAATGAAGCTTTATCGCTTAAACTAATTGGACAATAAAGGAGAAACTTCAGTTTTCCGGGCTTCTAGCAATATTCCTACCAGAAAATCAAGGCAATTGCTGCATCTTATATGATCATTTATAGTAATTGAATTGGTAATTAAGCTTTGAATGTCATAGATTTAGTTCTTCTAATTAAGCCATAAAATTATCATCGATATGCCCCCCTTGGAGCACAGTTGTTGCATCACGAAAATAAGCATAATCAACAGAACTGAATAACTGTAATCTATGTATCATACTGCTAAGCAATGATAACGTCCTTGCGGCGCTAAATTTGTAGATAACAGTGGTCAATGAACCAATTTTAAACCATGTACTGTCAACAATTATCCTATACTTCTGTTACGTTTTCAGTAGGCAACTCTCGATTGAAGCAACATTTAGTATGATTTATATAACACTACCCATACGAAAAGCTTTAAGTTTCGAATTCAAGTATGACCAGATAAACTTTTAGCCTTAGATAGTGAAAAATGGAATGAATACATTGAAAAATACAAGCTTGTCGAGGTGAAATAAAGACTTTTAATAAGTCAAATGGCAAAATTAATTAGTTCGGGAAGAGTAAGCCCAGCGAAGAGATGAAAAGCATTTTCCTTTTCTGAGAAGCTTTCGATGATTAGTTTAATTTCCGGTAAGCTACAGCATTTGAGTGTGATGCAGTGAGTAGTTATTATTCATCACCGGAATTTTTGTATCAATTTTCTCTAGGCTACTTGAAAATGTATGCTAATTTCAATACTTTTCTGTTGTTACGAATGTTTAACTGAGGCGCATCGAAATTTTTACGTCTGAAATACAGAACAAAGTTATCGAAACAAAATTTGATTAATGGGATGGAACCATTTTATGAAAAACATGCATAAAATTGGCGGAGCCAAAGAAAAAGGCGACTACATAGAAGTGCCTTCAATTTCGTGGTTCCTCAGTCTGTGTTTATAGATGACCGCGTAATGGTATATCACTGGACAACGCTGCACTCCGAACGTTTGTCAGACGTACAGTGTAGCCGGTGACTCAACACTGGCTGAATCCATTGTGCCCTGAAGAGTTGCCCATTGATAGCCCAGTTCAAACAAGATACATGATCTTGTTATTGAGGGTCTAGATCTCATTGCCACTTAAGTCAACTATCAGATTTTTAAGAACATCCTGGGATATTTTAATGATGAAATAAATTCCAGAAATCGATACCGCTTCTGTGCACGTGTAAGGAGTAATTTCAAGTTACCGGTACATACCTATGTTATGTATCTGAACAAGGTATGTCTCACATTTTCAAGCCTCACATGAAAATATTAATAATTTGCACTGTATTTAGCCAATTTTAGCTCAATTAATCGTGTTTAAGACAGAAATTAAATTTTGACTTGAGTTTTATGAAACCTATTAAAATGGAAGAAGATTTTAATTTCGTGGAAACTACTTTTGAGAGAAGACAAAAATATCTTTCGCCCAAGCTGGTCTTGCTTCTGAAAGCATATATGCAACATGAAATTGAAAAATTAAGGTTGGCAATGAATTTTTTTACGAAAAAATATTTAATATAAGAGGCTTTTACTTCACATGATATCCACTTCTTTGCAAACACTCTCGCAGTTTCGAAGTCATTTTACGCGCTAATCATCATACAATTTGTTTGTCGTTGTTTAAAAGCCCAGGCTCATGTTCGGTTCCCACTCCTAAACCACTCAAGTCTGTTGGTATGATGATAAAAAATTTGCAGTTCAGGCGACCACAAAGAAATAGTTGTATGGTCTGAGGTCAGAAGATCTTAGAGGCCATTAAACTTTATGACTTAACGCAATGAATTTGTTGCAAAAAAAAATTAAGTAACCTTCCCAAGAGAACTGGTTCGATGGCAGGGTGAGCCATCTCGCATCCAAAAAATTCTGTAAACCTTATGAGGAGCAGCTTATACTGCAAATATACGAAATATTGCGTAAAAAGTTGTTCGTATTTTATGCATTCGTGTGTATCTTCACTCTAGTTCTAAACAAGCATAACAAACTTAAAATTAAATTGTATTATTTTCATAGTCAATTAAAAATGATATCGGCCTTGTTGGGCTAAAACTGCTTCCACATGCTTCATGAATTTTTTTGTGAGCCCCACCTGCAACCAAATCGTTAAAAACGTAATTTTATTGCTTTAAAAAATTAGAAGCAAATTTTCATTGCGGAAATTAAAAACAAAGATCTGACAACAGGTCAAAGAACAAGGCTCCGACCATACCCCTATTTTGGTGGATTACAACGGCTGTGGGTGCGCACGCACTACATCACAAGGGTGCTATGACCCGAAGGCATCAAACTTCTCCCTGACCGAAGCAAGAATACTGAATG
>VOMN01057749.1:0-37631 GCA_014899125.1 Orchestia grillus | reverse complement strand
CCGAGTACTCCGTCTTCACTCCCGTCATGAGGACCCACCTGGGTGAGCGTTCCAGGTTTTTTTTTGTCTGCGCGAGGTGTGTTCGAAAACTATCCGTCCGTAGGCTTATTTTTTTGCGTGTTATCCAATGGGGTTTGTTAGGCTTGGTTTGGTAGGCTAGGCTTAGTGCACGTGTGAGCGATCCTAATGCGCATGCTTGAATTTTGAGTGTCTGCAGAAGTTGTCAGTGTTCGGTTGATGGACAGCGAGGGAGAAAGTGTGAGCCATAGGTATTCTTTTTATTATTTCTTTAAATACATAGATCACAAATGCGTAGAAATATGATGTTGACATCTTGATTGTGTTCTTATTTTTGTTTGGATTGATAGTTTCAAAGTCATAGCTGCGATATGAAAAAACCTTTTGTATCCAACATTTTTCAGGTAATCGATATCACAATAAAAGTCTTGTTGTTGGCGTAGTGTGACAGGAATTTACTCAACTCCATCTAAGCAGATTCTGCTGTTATCTTCTTCACACGTGAAAACCTTTTACGTACAGCAACTGAAGCTATATGCAGCTTCAGCGATAATTGGTGGCTCCTCCTTTATGGAATCATTTCCAGAATAATTGCCTTGCGGAGGGAATATAGACTTTGAACACCTACGCTGTATTCGTGATACTAAAACACCAGTGTCTGCCCGGTGTCCAGGCAACAAACAAGACGCCAACCACCAGTTCTACAGCAGCAACGACACAATTGCGCAGTTCGCCCGCCTCACGCAGCTGCACGCGCGTCTGAGTTCCTACACGGCCTACTGTGTGAGGCAAGCCAGCGAGATGGGTGCGTTTTGTGAAGTAGGCCAGCGAGATGGGTGCATTTTGTGTGGCAGGCTAGCGAGATGGGTGCGCTTTGTGTGGCAGGCCAGCGAGATGGGTTCGTTTTGTGAGGCAGGCCAGCGAGATGGGTGCGTTTTGTGAGGNAAGAATCAAACTTGGTAAACTGCATTGGAGAACTCTCTTCGACATCAACGGCGGGGCCCGACGGTATCCCAGCCATTCTGTTGAGAAACTACAAAAAGCAGCTGGAGACATCTCTGGCTATAATATGAAGGCGTTCAATGGAAACTGGAACTATCCCAGACCTGCTCAAACTCGGTGTAGTTGCACCAATATACAAAGGTAGAGAAACTATTGGCCAGTAGCCTTAACATCGCACGTCATCAAAAATTACTGGTGTCTACCGCTGTTCATTGTTTACGGAGTTTATATATCGTAGGTGTCCCTTACACATAGCAGAGAAAATAATACAGCGACTAAATATGGAACCGCAGCAAAACCGATACGGTTTTCGAAGGATCTGTACGTAGATAGTTCCGCCTAGTGAAATGGATTAGCTATTTCATGCGGTGTCGCCCTTGGGACTCCGTAGTGCAGTGGATATCACGCGTGGACTGAGGGGAGGTGTGACCAGGTTCTATTTTATCCACGGCCGGAGACTGCTGGATACTTAAGGAGTCACAAAATTTCACTCCTTAAAAAGGAAAGCATAAGTCCCATATTTCTCACTGCACTCACTTGTCCAGTCTATAATTATAAGGTAATTAAAGACCATGGAATTTAATGGGTTAAGAACCACCCTCGTGTACTGCTTGTCCATTCTGTTCGAATAAAGTTTTTTGTTCTTGTGGTACGCAGGAGCGGCAGCTGGCCTAACCAGAGCGGGGGGTGCGAAGTTCGATGCCTGCCGCCGATGGCTGTCTGGCGTCCGCCCACTTGTGTGTGGAGCTCGTCCTCACCTCCCCCATGCCTCTGATATCCTGGCTTTCCGCAGGGCAGCTCTGCCCTCACATCCTCCTCTACCACGTTCTACCCACCTAAGAAAATGATTTTCTTCCACATATCCATGTTTATCATTTTTTCTGTTCATTCTGTATCAGCGTTTTCTTTTTTTCCCAACTCCGTAACTTCCTTTGGGCTTCTGTCGGCCGCTCTACGCCCAACTTTTTCGGAAGTGTCTAATGGTGCTTGGCGCAGAGATTCCGAGCACCCCCACAGCGTTAAGTCTTCTGATAGGAGTAGCGAAAGTGGTTCTTTCTTCACTATGTGCCCCAAGCCTTGCTCCTGCTCCCCCAGCCTTCCACCTCCTATCCTCCCAGGCCTTTGGGACGTGCCCCCCAGACCCCACACCACGCCCTCCCTTCGGAGCGTGTCCGTCTCTATGTCTTGCACCGGACTTGCCCTACGGTCCGTTCCGGCCCTGGCAACGCGGAACGACGATCTCACGGATCCGCACATCGTTGTCGAATTGTGAGTAACGTGACAGTCTTCATTTCGTGTTCATTATTTGAAAGGTCTTACATTTCTGGTGTCATTCAATGCAAATTCTCCTCAAGCCCTCACCAGATTTAATATTTTCAAGTACCCATACACCTGTAAGACTATTTCATTAGAACTGATACGTGATGTAATGAGTATTAGAGGCCATATTCAAGGATTCATTTTTTATTCCTAAGTATCTTTACTCTCTGTTTTTCTCAATTTCCTGAATACAACAAGTAAATGACCCCAGGCATGCAACGTAATGAATACGTGAGTTCAGTAATAACAGAAAGGCCTTGTCAAACGTTTGAATGGTCGTATCAATTCTGATGAATAATCACCGTTAGCATTGTAAAGAGAGGTTTCTTTGAGGTTGTATATAACTACCTAGTGACGGGTGTGCCTTGTTTGCAACTGAACTTCTCGAGTCACGTGCCTTCGCCATGCGAGCTTAATGAAAGCCATGTCCGTCGCGTTGGGCCGTCAGCAAACCTCAATGACCTCAATGGTCGTGGTGTCAGGCCGCTGACCCGCCGTGTGAGAACGACAGCCATCTGGCTTGGCCTTTAGTCCTTCGTACCAGCCTTACAGCTTAATTAAGGTTTGGAAAATGCTCATTACTGTACATGTGTGCCAATATTTTCAATTTTTGCCGAATAAAAACGTCATCCGAGCTGCACGCGCTGGATGTTGCAGTTGATATCGCACCTTAGAGGTGCACGCTTTAACGTATTGCTTTCTCGGACTCGTAAAGAGCAAAAATGTTCCTGATCCCCAATGCAGAAAAAATATATTAACATCTAATAGAATTTAAAAAAGATAAACGAAGGAAATAAAAGCTACTTCTGAAGGCGGGAGGAAATTTCTGAATCTGAGGAACCAGTGAGATGAATTCTTTTTTTCCTATTTGGAGTAATTTTATATTGGCTCTAAAAGTAAATAAAATTCATTTTATCGTGTCTGAAAAACTGCCTTAGGTGTTTTCATGGTTGAAAGTTCACAATATTTGTAATCATGAGTGACATTTTTTCTAGCATTTAAATCATGATGTTTTTCATCGATAGCATTTAAACCATGATGTTTCTTCATTTGCAAAAGATGCCTTTATAAAGCATCGTGCAAACAAGCCCTACTGTATTTAGAGTATAGAGAGTAACGATATATGTTCAAGAACGAATGAGGTGCATTTTTAAATAGTTTTTCATCATTTTCACTCTATTATGTGTTTAATTTCAATACCTTTACAATATACATTGGCCTTTGGGACCTCTATCTTTCGTACCCCCTATTCTTCTTCCAATTTCCACACCTTCTTCTCTATCTCTTCTTGTGTTTTATTCTTCTTCATTCTTGATTACCTTACTACTTCCATGCGCGGCAGATCCTGAGCCAAAACACCTGGGCCACGCTGTAGGTTCCCTGCTCTCTGTACTCGACACTGTGTGAGCCCTTCTCTTCACTCTCTTAAGATCACATTTCCTGTTTAGAAGGGGCTTCAAACTAACTAATTATCAAGTAATCAGTCTAAGCCTTGATATACGTCTCAGTTAAATATATTAAAAACCAAAGATTGGTGACTTTTCTTTAAGGATCTATGCAACTATAACATGCCTAAGCTTCGTCATCAACCTGAGCGGTTTTATTTTCATACAAGGGTAAGATATTCACTGTCAAAAATGTTTTTTATCGTGATTAGCCATTGGTACAGGAAAACCATTAACTAAGACTATTAAAAAGGCGAAGATAAGTATTCACGGTACCAGCGTATCCTTCCATATAGACTGACGTCATTCAAAGAGACGCGTAACAGGATTCCATTTTATGTTTTTTTATTAAAGCCCCCCACCTGCAGCCAAATCGTTAAAACCGCAATTTTTATTGCTTTAAAAAATTAAAAAACACATTTTTATTGCGGAAATTGAAAACAATGACCTGGCAACAGGTCAAAGAACAAGGCTCCGACCAGACGCCTATGTTGGTGGCTTACAACCGCTGTGGGGCGCGCGCACTACATCACATACTTCATCGCATGCCATTACATTTTATGTTTAATGTCATTTTGGCTTCGCCAAATATGTCAACGAGGCATCTTCATAAGTTGAAATTGAACTCAAATTGTAGATCTTTGAGTATGAATAGGTTTTGAGAATTTCACCAGCTTATGCCGCACTTGAACCCTACTCAGAAACGTACTCTAAATTGATTGGAGAAAATTCCATACTCTACGGAATTCACTCATCACTCTCCATGCACCGACAGACGAAGCAAACCAAGTTACCATATTATTTGGGTTTGGTAGAATCCTTCGCCGAAAAAAAAGGTACCAAAGTGATAAAAACATATTAAGACCGTTAAGATGGATCTAAAAAGTTTTAACAGGTTGAATATGATTGTGATCGCGCTCACGACTCTTTGTAACCTAAGTGATAGATCACACGTATCTCACATAAGTCACTTATTTTTACCATCACATACTTGTGAAATACCCGTCATTTTTTCACAGTTCCTCTAGGTTCATGTTCTTGTATTATCTCAAAAAGTGTTGATATGTGTCATGTTTATTGTATCATTTAGGACCTCCTGAGGTAATGTGAACCAGTGAAACTCCACTCTTCATTGTTGAATGGAGCACTTCTATTCATCAAGTTTCCTCTCTGGAGTTCTTGAGGAAATGAACTGCATTTCTCAGAGTTTTTCAATCAAGTGAACTGCATTTCTTGGAGCTTTTCTTTATTGAATTTATTTGTAATGAAAAGCTTCTAATCAAGATCAGAGAGAAAAGATATCTTAGAATAATTTAATTTAAACGTTTCGAGTCTTGCCTCGCTTGCAACAAATTGTCTGGAAGCCAAGATAAAATATGACATTTCAAAACAAAAACTTAGTACTTCAACTATTCAAAACGGAATATTTTACGCGAAAAATTTACTTCATGAAAATGAGTGATATAATTGAAGGCATAAACGTGATGGTCAATCCTGATGTCTGCGTAATAAGTGCAACGTTAAATCATTTTCTCCTAATTATTTTTCCAGTAAATATTTTTCTTTGTTGCAGATCTAAGTTGACGAAACTTTCCTTCATTTGACGCGCGTATTTTACGCGTCCTAAAATGTCGAAAAGCTACATAGATATTACTACATATTTATAGATACAAAGGCTTGTATTTCCACGCAGCGATAACGCTCCCTAATATCTTTTATGTCTCTATTGCTTCACTTGTAATTTTTCTTATATTCAACGACGAAGTTTTTATGACATTTTGCTGTTTTAACCTACTTATGTACTTTGGTGAATTAGCACTCGCGTACGAAATGCCAGGCTACCTATTACAGGATCGACCTTACCTGTCACAGGCGGCTGTTGTCGCGTGAAGATTCGTAATTTTGTTGGCCTTTTTGGAGATTTCATTTCATAGTAATTGTTTTGTTTCCACATTCCATCTTCATGAGACCTTAATTTCACCAGTACTTAACATATTCGTTGTGTGAAATTGATTTTTCATACATATTGTTTTTTATGCTACTTGATCAGGGTTTCAGTGTCGCTACATAAATGTTTTCTTCAATATTTGTTTCTTTATCGTGCATTGTAGCTCCTGAAAATGTCTACCGCAGTTAAAAAATAAAAATCTTTCTTCAGGGCTTTTTTACAATTTAACGTCATTAGCGATATAACAACAACTGACTTTAGAGCGAATGGTCGGAACCGTGCCTGACTTTGCAGCGAGTCGTGACGTCAGAGCCTCCTTCCCACGTGACATGACTTCGCATGCTGGCCAGCGGTTCCCAGTTGCGTGAGTTTAGGGGTAAAACTCTTACAATTTCTGTAAGAAGCGAGAGCTCGGGACACTCATCTCGTTGTGCTATTGCCTTTGTGATTGGATGGATCCATGTGCGCAGACACAGCCAGAAGTGCACAACATTTTGTTTTTGGTGAAGCAAGAAAGGAAACGGGATCGTGTGAGTCAAGTTTCCAGCAATCGGCTCTGATCTGGACCAGAAATATTAGTATCAGGCGATCACAGCGATGCTGCTTCAAAATCATTCTTCATACCGCAAAAAAACTTCAGTTGGAGATAGTCATTTTTCGAATGTTGGGAAAATACTAAACGTGTCATCGCTATTATTTCGTTTGTACGACTATTTCACCTTGATTCCCACCTGCTATGCTGTGTAACCCATTCATCTCTTTCGTATTTTCCAACATAAAAAAAACTTTTTTGCCATAATGAAAACGAAAACTTAATTTTATTACAGGTACTCGTCAATAAAATATTTTTTCACCTTCGTTCGTCTCGAGTGCTGACGAAAATAGCACATGCATCGGACGACCAAGTCCGTTAGCCGACCTCAGGACCCTCATATTCGATTTGGGGCCGAATCCCTGACGCTCTCCATTTAATTTTTAACGCAGTGTAGCCACTTCTATTTTGCAGGCTCCCGGCTCTTAATTTATCTCAATCCCTTTATAGCCAGGAGAGGTTCTTGTGGGTTGTTTTTATTGACGCGTCCAGGAGGGGTCTGAGATTCCTCTAGAAAGCCTTGAGCCAGCTTTGATGTTCGACTTCTCGTCGATAGAGCGCGGTGTTGGAAAAAGTCTTTGGAAAAATCGCTACAAAATATTTTTTACTTCAATCTTGCCCTGATTTCAACCCGCCTAGCGATAGGCACTAAACTGGCAGCCCATCCAGTAAATATCTCATGTACGTAACTTATTTACGGTGGAATAAGGCTTTATGACGGACTGACACTCCTGTACGATAATTTTCGATGTAACGTGTTTTTCGCATATGTAGAAAAATGTGATGTAGTTTATAAATGAATTATTCATGAGCTACTCTCCATCTATATAGAAATTGAATGATGACTTTCCACTGTTCAAAAAGGTTCGCTTATGAGGAGATAATGTCAGAAAAAGTTACTGTCATTCAAAACTGCAAGAAAATCACCGTAAATGGCGAGTGTTTACTTTGGATTGTAGACTCACCACTGGTAATGTTCTTCAGTGAAATTTACGATGACGTCATCCACTGAAGCGTCTAAAACTAGAATTAGATCGCCAAATGCCGACTAAACCGACTAAACCAAACATCTTGATTGATGTTTGGAATTCTTGTCTATTCTGACGAGGATTTTTTTCTATTTTATGGAGTCTACTCAGGAGTACGTATTGCTAACTGTGTTGATGTACTTGCCCCACTGCGTGTTGATGTCATAGAATTTTTAGATAGTAGACAGAACAACAACCAATGTCTGACGACTACACACTTTATGCCTGGCCTTCTTGACGAAGCAAAGTCCACATTTCACGAAGTCACAAGTGCTTTGATGAGGTGTTGTCAGTGAACTTCTAGAGATTTCTTGAATAAGGTCTCTCACTTCAGTGTTCGCCAGAGGTTCTTCATCGGCATTATACAAGTACATGTTCGCACTTCTTCTCAACTGTCTGTACATTTTTCCTCCCTGGAAGAGAACGAGGGGACCTCAACACATCCCTCCATAGCTGGAGCACCGTCAGCCAAACTATCAGAGCCAATGCAGTTGTACTTCCTCCGCTCCCTGAAGTAGATGCCTGTCAAATGGGATGCAGCACGCCCGGCCTACCGTTGCTCGCATGCCTCATGTCAGGAAGGCTACGGCTCCTGCAGACTGCCTACATACGTTAATAAGCACGCATTCATTCCGGTCACTCTGAAGTTCTCGTGGTAGCACAGAATTAAATGCAGCACATCTGGGAAGATACTCACGCACAACAACGAGACCTCGCAAAATGTTATTTGCTTGAGGGCAGAAAATTAGAAAATGTTCTTGTCTTAATTTCCAGATCCGGTCAGGTATTCTCTTTCAAAATTCAACAAGTCTTAACTTCTAAACGGGTGAACCAAGATAACGCTACTTTAATTGTTATTGCAAAATTTCCATTTTCATACATATTCAGTTTAAATGATAATACGATGGATTTTTTCTAGTTGCAGAATAAGTGGAAGACAGACACACGTACACGTTCTGAAATTTCTGTATGATATATTCCTTAACGGATTCATAGATATACACAGTAAAGCATGTGTTTGCATAAAAATGCTCAAATTACACCATGATTTTACTTCGGAAAATCTTTGCATTTCAATAGAAGCATAATAATGTATAGCTCGGGTGGCACTATAAAACGATACAATCGAATGAGTCGTTTGCACGGCGATTACTGCGTTTAATTAAGGAAGCAAGAAGACCACAATAGCGCCTCGGTGGCGATATCTGCGCTCCTGCAGTTAGAATAATAGATGCCGTAGCGAAAATGTTAGACTAGGCTCAGGCGGTATTCCTAGTGACCAAGTGGATGAGGATATCAGAATTTCGATAGAGCAATGAACTTCCGTGAACGCAGGGCTCGATTTCTTCATGCTGATTCACGATGTAAGCATGTGTTCAACATGATAGATACGACGGAGCGAAGCTTTTACATATAGGTTATTACAACGAGGTCTCTCAGGCAAGAACACTGAGTCGTTTTTTTTACAAAGGACGACGGATTTTGTCATCTTGTCATCCTCTCAGATCGTTTTCTTAAATAATCGGAAAGTTCAAGTACATTGTCTCACCTTTCTGTGTGATGTTTCTTGGACGACGAGTTAGGGACGGTGGACACCGTTCACAACACAAACGCGTCCTGTTTAGCGGACGAATCTAGCTTGCGTATAGAAAAAAAAGTTCTGTTCGGTCGTGCTCGCCCCGACCGCCTCTGGGTGGGAGTGCTGCCAAATACGGTTTTCATATTCTCTTTTTCTTTAGTTTTACTGATGGAATATTCTTGGCATCTGTTCTGTGCAGAGTATATTAGTTGTAAATTAGTTAATATGCTAATATCTCTCTTTTTAGAGCAGATAAAAATTTCTAAACTTTACTGAAACTCTTCTGCAATAATTTTAACATCGTATGACATTTTGAGACTTGATTTTGAAGGAAATATCATTAGCTAACCTAACAAGCCAGACAACTAAGAACCCTTTTTTGTAATGTTCATATTCTTTCGATTCAACAATCCTGTATGCCTCAGTATGCGTCGCATAATTTGTTCCCAACTGAGAAGTGAAGTTATGAAGTCCCGCGAGGTGTCTCGTCGGGCTGGAATTCTTTGAAATTTATATTTTACTGTGTAAAAACTAAAATGAATCACTAGCAGATTTCCAGTACGTTTTGGCATTATCTAAAATCTACCTTGAAGGTTACGTATACAATCGTAAGAAGGCTACATACAAGCATAATGTAAGAATATGTTTAAAAGAACTGTCGAGCTACCTCTGCTGTTCTTGGAGGCCTATAGATACAGTACTTTATCCGTCTTTAAGCTTACGATTCCAAAAATTTAAATCTGTTTTTGCTCTTTTATTTGTTTCTCTCCCACCCACTGATCGGCTCATTGCATATTGAATGCATGTTACTCGACACAAAAGGCTCCTCCGCAGCGAAAGAGTTATGGTGTGAGGTAATGGCTCATAAACGTTTATGAAGAGCAGGATCCTTTAACACCATTGCACCTTTAGCCCTGCATGGCTTTCGTACCTGAGCAGTAAGCCTCTTTGTTCTTTCAATGCAGCGTCTTCTTGTGGAAGTAAATAGAGGGGCAGCGAAGTCTAACACGTTCTGAGCGGCAATTTTGTCTCGAAAATTGAACGTTTTATTATGTGCGTCATACTCCATCTTGAAATTTTCCCATTTTCACTGAATATTCCAAGCCTCAGAACTTCAACCGAGTGTAGCACGTATTCATCAAGCGACATGCACGCGCCATCACGTTATTAATGCTTTATCAAGCCAGTGAGTGATTTTTATTAATGCATAAGTAAACATTTTGGCACCCTTGCGTTTTATAAGAATACAGTGCTAGGCAGCAGAAGGTTTGCAGCGCTGCGTACCGAGCTTATTGTGTTATTGCAGTGTGATTCCGAAGGGTCTTGCTCAGAACAAAAAAAAACTTTTTGACAATAAAATCAGAGTTGTAGAAGAAGGGAAGTGTTTCATAATTCCATACTCGCGGACGTGCTCTTGGACTTAGCGTTGAGTTTCATCTCGTTCTTTGAAATTGGTGCGCTCTGAAGAAACCAAATGCAAATAACAACAAAAAATGAATGCTATTTATTGACGTATCACTAATAAGATTTCTCCTTAACAGAGAAAGAATAGCACGAAGAACGGTGAGAGGAGAAATAGCAATGGAAAATTTAGAGAAAATTAACATAGATTAAATTATACGTTGAAGTAAAATGCAAGTTAAAAGGAAAACAATTGCCCCGTCCTATTTTATGAGCTGTCAACGTTTTCTTTTCGACTCGGCGTGTCAAAATACAGGCTCACTTCGTTGTCTTGAGGTATCTTGAGTGTATCATTCGTCCCCGGACACTGTACAGAGGAGAAGATAGTAACTTGTTCGATCAGCCCCACTAATGCTCCACAATAAAATGGTCCAGGGCAGACGTACGTAATTGAATAAAAAGTTCTTCACATTAAGGTTATGCCTCAGCGTCTGCGTTTTACTCACATTTCAGTTTCAATAATGTTTAAATTGTTGATTCTACTGAGCCCAGAATACGCTAGAGGACGCTGGCAACTGTTTCCCTACATTACTCTCCTAGCTCTGACAACTGTGTAACACCTCATCACGAAGATTACCAAGTATTTAAAAAATGAGGGTAGAGGTAATGCCACCTCTCGCCAAGCTCTCATGTCATAGCTACGCCACCATAGACCAGTGCCGCACAGCTGCCAGACGTACGAGAGTAACGCCGAAAAGCGCCCTGCAGTGTATTCTGCGCACAGTAGCATTAACAACATTAATAAGTTAGGTGTTATTTTAATCAGAACGTTTGTAAAGCGCAGGCGTTGAGCCATAACATTTAACGAAGAAACGTCTTATTATGACATGCGTGTCCCTTCTAGATCATTTTATTGGGTTGATGAAACAATATCACGGGTACTCCCCATACTGTATCATCGTGAAGACTGAGAGTGAGACAATAGAAAAAGTCAAAACCTGTGCCGCCGCTAATCCGCAGTCGAAGGTCACTCGTGTGCTTTGATTGGACAAGGTTTGCAAGACGTCCCTGCAATGTCCCGGATGTTCATGTTGTCACCTGGGACCCTTTTTCAAATGAAGCTACTTGTTTGCTCTGTACTGTGACTGAGACTAAGAGTCTGCGACAAGGCCTGACCTATGCTGCTTTTTTCGCTGCTCCGTCAGTTTACAAACTGCTTTGATTGTAGAACGTTTTCGTGATGTCACTGCTACGTCACAACTTTTCAATACGTTATTTCCCTAGCTTTTTAAATACAACTACTTGTCTTCCCTGTACAGTGGGGTTGGTGAAATATACCCCACTCTTGTGATTGCCTCATCAGCAGGTAGATGTGCAGTTAGTCACTCGAAAGTTCATATCCTTACACCCTTTTATATTTAAACTAAATACAAATAACTTCTTGTATTCTAAATGAATGATGTGGGTTCATTTTGAAATGAGTTTTATGGTGCTATGATGTTTCTCAAAGTTGAACCTTCTTAATTGGAATACTTTTGCTCACCATTTGCTGGCAAATTATGCAAACGATCGAAAAAAGCTCTTGAATGAGATTTTCTTTTCATGTCATTACACATTGAAGGTATTCTGAAATTTTCCCATAATATTTAAGGTGAACCTTAAAGAGCTAGGGAGTCGTCGAGCTGAGCCACGACTCTGTTGCCTGCTTGTCCCTCACCGCCAGGCCTCCACGCCACAAAACTCCAATAATGCACCGATATTTGCTGCCGGCTGCCCATCCCGGTACATTACGGGTGATCTTAGGCTGTAACGCTGACTGGGAATTTCAAACCCTCGTTTCTAAATGGCCGTTCACGAATTACAAGGCTTTAACTCGCTAACCATGAAATTATTCCTTATTTCTGTGAATGCTTTCGAGGAAGTTTCGAGGTCAGCTGCGTCGAAATTTAGTGTTGCGCCATGTACGTACGAGTGATGCGTGTGATTATTTCTCTTCTTATTACTCATCCCATTTCAATTTATTTTCGAAATACGGTTAGTTTCAAGAGAAGAACATTCACTTTATTCACGAGTAATTTGGCCAGCGTAATAATTCAAAGTCATCTGATGCGTGATTGAAAGCGTAATTCACATTGACTTATTTTGTACATTATTGACTACAGGGATAGATGCACACATGCGAAAAATCGTCTGGTATACCCAAATGTCATTTATCGTAGACGAAAAAGTTGACTGTCTTTCACACTCGTGCTGTGTCATTTTATTGACTCCATGAAATTTATTTTGACTATTTGGTTGTCAAACTGCTTCTACTTAAAACTGCTGGTATTTCGTGGGGTAGCTTGGACTGCATTTGTTGAATAACAGCTAATTCATAGTTGAATGCATGAAAAATGATGATAAATAGGTATTCTTAAAATTGCCCGTCACATGGATGTTACTTTTCAGTTCTGTGGTCAAAATTTTTTAAAAACATTGTGACTTCACCTATCAGAGTAATTACGGCAAAAATTCTACTATGTATCACTATGAGTTATACTGAAGATTCCTCAAATGTGAACCTACGCATGTCGTCTCCAAAAAGAAGACACTTGTTCTGCAAACAATTGGACGTGTTTTTCGGTCGAGCTGGCCAGCTGTTGATGGGCGAGGCTGGCCAAGCATTATTGGTCGACACAGGGATGCCAACAGGGATGGATGACGGACGCACGAACATTATTTACAGAGAAATTGTGCGTGAAGCCGCAGGTGGCGTAGCAGCTAAATTTTTTCGACTAAAATAGTAGCTTCTTCGAAGTGGCAGGTAGTAATCAACGTTAGTACGACTTGCACTCTGTGAGTCACATTGCTAGGTGACTTGAGCTTTAGCAAAGCCTTCATTATTTTTGTCTTTAGTGACCACTTAGTTTTTTTAAATTTTATGCTTCCTTGTCTGATTATTCTTTATCTTACATTCATCTTCCACATCAACATACTGTTTCCATGCGCAGGGAATCTTGTGTGGGAACACATCTGTGCATAGATTCGATGTTTTCTGAACTCCATTCTAAATGGTCTCTTCTTTTCACTCTCTTTGGATCAATGAATAAAAGATGGAAGTATTGATGCGTTTTTGAACGGAACTCCACTTGCAACAGCACCATTAAAACGTCGTAATTGACGATTCCTTAACTCGAAAAAGGTTTGATTGAAGAGAACTTTAGCACAGACCATAATGGAATGGAAATTCACAAACTTTGTGCCATGCATCACTAATTCACGAAAGTCTCAAATCGTGTCTGATTTCCAATTGACTTGACCTAAAATTTGCTATTTTTAAAGAATGACATTCTACCGTTTTATAATTTAAAGCCAGTTTTCTTCCGCTACCTTTAACGAGCGAGTACATTTCTTGAACTGGCGTGGTTCGCTAGTAAGGTGCATGAAAGTTTTCATAATCTGAACGAGTACCCATGTCATCGACAGATTTTCTGTATTCATGTTACGGTGGCTCAAGCCCTTATTGGAAAATATCGTTGAAGAATCGCATTTCATAATTTTTTGCTCGACATACGTTTTTTTCGTTTCAGGGACCTGAGCGACAACGCGCTCTCAGAACTGCCCGCCTCAGCTCTGCTCACCTACCCCCACCTGCAGCACCTGTGAGTCTTCCTGTGCACCTTCACTGGTCTTCAATTTTTCCTAACTTGGGGGGCGTTTATTCTAAATGTATTCTAATATTCAATAGCTTTGTACTTGGTAGAGTTGTGTGCACGCACGCCACGAGTGCGGTGAAATGTCACGGATGTTGAATAAACGTTTCATTCGACCAATTCAATTCTCTTTCCTGTTTCATTTTTTATTCACAGATACAGATAATGTGAGCGAAATGACTTCTAGAACAGAGTTTTAATCCTATCATGATATGGTCTGAAATTGAAGAACTCGTTCAAACAGATGAAACCACAACTCGCATAACTTCAGGTGGAGTCTCAACTACTTCATTTTATGAGGGAAGTCGCCCTCGTTCCCTCCTGGCAGAATGAATCCTGCTCGAGATCAAAAGCTCAACTCGGTGCTCGACCTTGCAGTGCAGTTTCCGATAGAAAGCTCGTCTGCGCTCGTTAATAGGTCATGCTTTGCATGTTTCAATTCTCAAGTCGAACTTTGAAGGTTGTGAAGGAATTTATTTCGTTTGCCACAAAAAATAAAAAATTGAGTTCAATAACTGAGGAAAAATATTTTGGTTAGTAATTATTAATTTCCATTTTCGTGAATTTCACTCATTCAGCTATCACTGACAAATAATGGCACAAATAACTTCAACTTAATAACTTCAACCCTTTGCTCATTGCCTGCTGAAAATATCACGAAATATGTTGAAATGGCTGCATCGGTGCCATTTTATTTCGTTTTTAAAATATGGCGAAAGTGCAAAATGATAATGAAACTTACAGACCTACCATTTGTATTGACATGGGCATTTAATCTGTAAATCTACAGATATTTCAACCCTCTCTTGACCATAGTAAATGGAATTATCACCTTTATTTTAAGTGCATAGAAAAACAATTGAGCACCAGATCTTTCGTTAGACTAGTGCGGCTACAGAAGTAATCACACGCTTATGTGGAGGCTACAGTGGTCCACATGGGTGTCATATGGTTGCGCGCGCTTGATTATGCGGTTCCTCCATGCAAATCAACCAAGCCCAACGTAACCACCTCTACCATGTTAATTGGCTAAATTCGATGAAAAGATATTAAAAAATATAAAGCCATGATTGACTTAGTAAATGTAAAATATTTTGAAAACTTCCCATGTTCAAATCATGTTACTGAACAAGTGAAAATTTGACTAATAGAGCTACACACATATGAATCTAAGGCTTTAACAAACAAAATTCAGGTTATTGTTGCGAGACTGATAATTTTCCAGGATAAAATGTGAAGGGAAACAAAAAAACGGTGTGCTCGATCACAGTTATAGGTAACTCATAATGAGTAAGACTCATAGTCTGTAATGTTCTTTACGAGTGGTTACGGCGATGATCGTAAGGAAGAATTGCTGTTAGAGAAAATAAGATAGTTCCATTAAAATCATCCCCAGAATCGGGTGCGTATGTCTTCACGGCGTGTTCTGTCGGTCTCCCTTGATGTGTCTGCGTGTAGTCCCGATGGCAGCGACGTGATGGCAACAGAGCCGGCTACAACCTTTGCCATTGAATCCAAACTTTGGGCCTTAAAGCTCTAGCGATCTTGGGTCTGAGCTTGTACTCCGTCTCGCAGCGGAATCTGTTGGCTTATGGCCCAAGGGCCCCCCATGCAAGGCATAGGGAGCGTACTTACGACGATTCAGCCGATTTGGATGGCCAGATGTGAGGTGTGGTGGTCTCTCAAGTTTTCTGCCAGCCAGGCTTGGGCCTGTCAGCTGACCCAGCAGGTTGGAGAGTTGTGATGTTGGTTACTGGATTTTTTCAGCGTATTAACCAATTTAACATGCCACATTACGCATGTTAACTCCTTCCAAAAATGTCAACATATGTATACAGTGGGCAGCAAGAGTATTTGGTAGGTTACGTTATTAGTTTTTTTCCGAAAAGTTGTGTAATATGTGTCTATTCACGGGAATTGAAACGTACTGTTCCTAAACACACTTCATTAACAATGGTATTAAACTAAACTATGTAAAAGTATTAACACATTCAAATATTACGATAAACTAGTATTTTAGTGTTTTTTCAGATTGGCTTGACGTTATATTTCAATCAATCACAGCATTACACGGTTTTCTGTAGGTCATTGTTGAATATGGCAATAGCGTTACACAGTGCACAGCATATGAAAATAGTCCAAACTAATGACTTGTCGTATGATGTGCTGAAAACGATTTTCGAGAACCGCAAAGAATTAAGATATCTGGTACTGAAAGATTGCTATACGATTGCAAGCGAAGATCGTAACTTGCTTGTAAGCTCAGTTGATGCGACTGTTCGGAACTGGAAATATTGTAAAACTGCAACGAACGTCCAACGATATGGTCGTCCACGCAAATTAACTGGAACTGCTGAACTATTTATTTAACGGAAAACTAAGAACGGGTCTTCGTTAACGTAAAGTGAAAAGTAAACAAAACATTGTTTACCAAGCAGTAATTTTTTTTAAGCTTAGTATAAGTTGGAAGCTATAAACTTTGAATTTTGAAATGGTAATGATTGTTGCTCTGCGCTGCCTCGCCACGAGCGCATAGGAGGGACGTGTCCTGACCCCAGCTGCGCTGCTAGAGGCGGCACGGCAGTCACCACCCGCTCAGCGTATAGCCTGCAGGATTGAGAGGCCTGCTCAGCCTCTCAATCCTGCAAATGTGAAAGATGAAATTTTAAATGAGAATCTTCCGAGCCACCAACTGCAGAGAACTTAAATTGCTTCAATTTTCGATTAAAAGTTTTACGACCTAGTTTAATAAACCCGCCAGTTTGTGAGCTTGATGATGAATTAACTCTCAATGATGTACCCTAAATTTTGTATAAAAATATAATTTAAAAACAATTAGTATGCTGACACGCCCTAAAATATGCGAGTGTATGCTTAAATTTATTAAAATATTCAGTTGTTAATATATATTTCAGAAATCTAGAATTGATCCGGGTTTTTTTTNCGGTTTTTTTTTTTTAGTGAGTATAAGTGAAGAGAAGATAGACATTAACTCCTATGGAAGATAGACATTAACTGCTGTGATCCCTTGCTCTGTGCGCGCAGGCAGGGCGACGTCCCTAAAGTCGATGGAAATCCCGTTGATGAATGCCCAGTAAAAACTCATGCTGTCGGTCGCTCCCGGTGAACCAAACTGGACGACCGTGGGGCTCTTGCTGGCTGTGCTGGCTTTTATCCTATTATCACAGGAAAGCTTCGGCTACTTAAGAAGAAATTCACATCCCCCTAAACGAAATCACTGTGCCTTCCCGAATTTTACTTGAAATATCCTTGTGACCAGAAAGAGGAAAAATAAATCGTAACATAAAGTCGAGGGCAGCCTCCGACGGGCGGGGCCAGTCATGCTCCAGGTCGATGGGAAGTAAAAGCCTTAAACGTTCCACGGTAAATGTTACTACTGAGATAACTAACATATGGCACCGATTGACAGACAGCAGGAAAAATTTTTAACTAACTTTTGAACTGCGCTCTAAGAACAACCAATTAATTTCGTGGATAGATTCTCATTTATCTATAGCACAAAATTACAAGAAAATTACTTTTTTTCTTCATCTACGCGAAATTTAAAACGACCTCAGAAATGCTGAAATTAAAGTAAACAATCTTAAAAGATCATTTCGCCTTACGGGCCTGAACTGCAGGTGGCCTAAAACGTCCCAGTTATTGAAGCGCCAGCACGTGCAGGATTGATTGTATTAAATTTCCGTGAAGTATGAAAATGAGATGGAGCACTTTTGTAGGAAAGGGATTCGGTCGCGCGAAACAAACTTGAGCTTTTTGGATAACATGTGCGTATCCGCATGAGGATGAAACCCTAGCGGGGGACATGCCAGAGAACACTAAACCCACAGTTAAATTTGGCAGTGGAAGCAAGGTGCCGTGAGCCTCCTGTTGGGGTGGGAGCAATGTACATAATTGAGAGAACATTACAGGCATAAGTTATAGAGACTTTTTCATGTAAACATCTTCTGAACGAAGCCATTGAACGTGACCGCGATTGCGTATTTTGAGACAGCTATCCAAAACTCACTACCATAACAAAATGCTACAGTGGCTCAGGGATAACATCACTGATGCCTTGCAAGGTATCGTCTAATTGGTGTTTACGTCTGGAACTAACTGAAAATGCATTGGAGCGATTGAAGTTGCGAGTGCGTGCAAGAGATCCAAACAATATCCTAGAACAGAAGAAGGCTTGCAAATAAGAACGAATAAAAATTTCAGCAAGTTCATGCAAGAACCTAGTTAGAAATTACGAATGAAGACTTCAGGGCTTTTTTGAAAAATAAATGCTGTACTCCTAAATACTATATACATCTGTTCAACAGATTTATCCATTCGGTGATTTGTTTGTTTTGGGAGCAGTTGTTTTCGATATCCTTCTGTGTATAGTTAGAAAATGTTAGTACTCGTTAGAAAACACACACTAAATTTGATTTGAGACCAACATTTATTATTTGAGTTACGATAAAAATCAAATGTACTGAATACTCATATTACTCACTCTGTGCAGCTAAATTAAAATGTCTCTGGCCGTGTTCAGCGCGTTCATTTTGATTCTTCCTCCCATGGATGTCATTTCTCGGTGAAGAGAAAGCACATTCGAACGTATCTTGTTCTTTCCTAGAACCATTCCATTCGCAAAATTGTTATAAATATTATGAGTTTATTTGTAGACGATATAAATTCTTCTAATCTGAGTGGGCTTCCGAAAAGTGAACTGGAGTAACTGAACTGGAGTGAGTGAATGTAAGTTACTCTCTAGGCAAGAACACTTTATAGATTTTTTATATATTCCGCAAAATGAAAAAGGATTTGAAAGAAATGTTCTTCTAACTCTTATTCGAAGAAAAGCAGGACAAATTTTAGCATTAAGGGAACTCTCATGTGCCTAAATTTATGAAAAAAAATCCATATTGTTTAGTGAATAGCTCGGTGAAAAATAGAATTATCTTTTTTACTCAGGAAGCATAGATAACTCATAAGCAACAGAGTTAGGTTAGTTAGGCTTGTTCGTCCTAAGCTATAGGGTCCTAAGAAGTACAATTTTAGTGGTTCGAGCTGTTCAAAAGTGCTACCGACTGCACCAACAGGGTTGATGAAGAAGAAATTTTTATTTTAATTACGTATTACCACTTACGGGTTTGGAACCGGCCTGTTTGGGCCACAAGCCCCCACACGCTTCGCTAGAGGCAAGAATTGAACACAGTTCATCTTTCCGGCTCCTCTACATTACCCTGTCTTGGAATCACCGTTTCAGAGCGCTAAAGCCTCATCTGCTCAACCGATTCCAGAATTCACTGCTTGTCTCTGATAAACAGATGTAGTTATTTGCTTTCAGCCTAAGGCTCTTAGTAATGCAGCGTGGTGTGATATCACCTCTATACGCTAGGGCAACAAAAGACCATGATTGTCCTTCGAAATCATTGATGTACCTCTATACTGTGGGCTTGTGATCGAAACTTACAACTTCTTACTCCTTTGTGACCCCCTCCATCGTCCTTCAGGTGATGATGAAGAAAGTTCAGAGTTCCGTGCTTGTCCTTACGGTGCGAATTTTCAATGAGGGCTTTGTATCTTTTCCACCCATTACGCCAATCATGAGTCCAAATCGTCTATGTCCAATTATGCCAGAGTGGGTAAAAAGTTGTTATTTCACGTTAAAAACAATACTGCAGAATCTCGCAAGAAACTGAGAACTAATGCTTTAGAACATTTCGGGAAAGACGCCTGCCCTTTCTATATTTGCTGGAACATCACATGCGTAGCTGTGGAGAATATTTAACGCGATCAAATTGCTGATAGTGGGCGTATAATGATGGTAGGAAATTGTTAGAATCAGGATTTTTTATTTTACTTCCTTTTACTCACGTAAGTAGAGAGTCGTTCTCTGTACAAGGAAAATTTCAATTATTTAAAAGCGTGTTCTTTTCTATTTGTCAACTCAAAGATAAGAAATTCCAAAATATTTCATCGTAGTTCCGTTTTTCTCAATGCACATGATCTAGCCACTCAGAGCTTACGTTTTCTACGGTTTTACACATCACGTGCAACTATGTATGCACATTTGAGTAGCCTCCTGCGCTTTATGCACAGAAAAGAAGACTGCGCAATTTTTTTTTTTTTGAGTGATTCAACAAGACAGTTGTCGAAAAGTGTGAGATCTGTGCCGAAGAAAGAGTTGTTTCCAGCGCACCAAAACCCAGTTGGCAAAGGTTTTGCACGGCCTAGTACCCGTGTCTGGATACGTTTTGTGATGTTATAACATTAGTAATTTCCTCATTTAGCCTTTGTAATTAGCGCGAATGGTGTAAAGCCTCCGACGCAGTCCAGCCTCTGACACGTAGCGATCAAAGAGATCGGATATCTGCCCATTGTTTCACCCAGGTACCCTGGACACAGGTACCCTAGACACAGGTACCCTGGACACAGGTACCCTGGACACAGGTACCCTGGATGGCCATGTTTACTCAGAGTTTAACGACACTGAAATGATCAACCTGAAACTTCGGTGACGAGACTTCATTAATGTTTCTTATAAGTACTCAAGGCAGTAGTTGTCTTAATGATAATATTTAGCATAAGTGAATGTAATCTTCAACCTTCAGCGTTTAATTTTATTGTTTCTTCTATAACATATATATAGTCGGTATTGAGCAAAAGTTCTAAACATCTGTATCGGTTAGTATATTCATGTATAATATTCATGTATATTCATGTATAATATTCATGTATATTCATGTCAAATAACTCAAGTGTGTCTTAAGGATTCTGCGTTCGGGATTGCAGGGGCACTTGGCGAGTAGGTTGTCCGTTATCTCTTAATTCCTCACTGCATTTCGCACGAGTGGTGATTAATTCATAGCGGCCTACGTCAAATATCGCCGCCTCAAACTACTTGGTAACAATAGTGCGTGACCATTAGGACATCAGGAATAAAACCCTACATGGTAATGAAGATGGATGATGAGGTAAATTTACGACTACCTGAAAACACTATAATTTACGCGTGCCCTAGAATGCATAGTCATGTGTAAGCTTCCACGAAAACGCACTAATGAATTTAACAGCTCTTTTAAGCGTAGTTATTTAAGTGACTTTTCATACTGCCTCTAGAAGTCACAGAAATTTATTGATGTACTTAAATAAATCAGACATCAACTCAGACGTCAACATATATGTATCCCACAATTACTAACTCGACGGGGCTGTTAGGCCTTTATGTACCCAGTCAACGTTGCGGTGTAATATTTCAAGGCACAAAAAGATTATGCCGAGTCTTTGTGGTGAGCTCAAGGCTGTTTTATCTCACACAGTCATTTATCATAGCATTCTCCGTTGTGTGAACGTTCTCTATCGAGTGCATTATGGTCCTTTAGAGATAAAATAAATGTATGACACGTTTAGTCATGCCTGGAACTTGCTGTAATTTATTTTGTTTTTACCCTGTTTGCATCGCCGAAATTGTTTTAGCGCCATAGATTTTGGAGGTCCTTATGCATCGTTAAACTCTTTGAATATACTTGGGAATATTCGATTGAACAATTTCGCCTGCATTCTGAGTATCATTGGAACGTAATTCTGTATCACGACTATTCATAGTAATAAATTTTAAAATGATCGATTTACTCAATTGGTTCCGTTTCTATTCTGACTTCACATGTCTCTCAATGATGGTCTTAGACCAGAATAATTCTCATTAAACAATACTTTTAAGATCGCCTTACTGGACTAAACCGATAACACGTGCATTTATTGTTCCAGGAGACTGTCGAGGAACAATGTACACAAAATCGCCCCCGACGCTTTCGTCTCAACACCTCTTCGCGTCCTGTGAGTTGCACATCATTTTTCTGGCGTATCTCAGGTTGCTTCTTATTAAAACGATTGGACCCTCACTTGATGAATTATGTTTTATGCCTGCTATTCCCACGCATGTCCCCACCAAAACATTTTCTTGTATTACGATATTGCTGATCCATTCACTCCGTAATTTGAAACCTTCGTGTACTTAGAGCGAATTAAATGTCAAAAATTATTGGTGACATAACCAAAAGCCAACCCAGGTTGATGAAATAACCAATCCTATTGCATGCGTACATAAGGTTGTAGCATGCTGCCCGCGCAAAACTGATTGCAGCCTCATTGCCAAAATTGTTTAGCTTGTCAAGGGTTGGAATGTACGATATTTCCTTCGCAACTTGATGAAAGATTACCTCATTCAGCGTATCATTAACTCATCAACTGATGAACGAATAGAATTTATCACCGGTTCCCATGATATCTGAAATTATTTCAAAATTTGGTCCTAGAGATAACTTCATGTTGTCTTGGTGTGACTTTATCGCTCAATTAATAGACAAATAAAGTTGATCAACTCGGGGTATTTCGAGATCTTACGATCAATAATAACATCTCGGCACCTCATCTTTTTCATGTTACAAATGTACGAAGAACTGCCTACAGACTCAGCCTTTATTTTTAATCTCGCTGTTTATTTACGTTTGTTCTGACTGTGCTACTTCCTTGGTGTCCACTCGACTTATTTCTCTTGAATTTTGCGCCCCAGATTGCTGGATGATAACTCCCTGGTCTCGCTGCCCTACGACCTCAGCTTGCCGCCGCTTGAGGAACTTTCATTGCAGAAGAATTTCTTCGAATCCATCCCAAGCCCTGTGACGAGGCTGCTATCGCTCAGAGCTCTGTGAGTCCTGGCCCTGCCAACATAAATTAATTGGGTAGTTCTTTGATCTCAACTTCATATTTAAGACTCTTCCATGACCTAGATATCAAACTGATTGGCTTCATAAACTTTTCTCAGATTTTTCCATATTTGTTGGAAATCAATCAGCACGATGGAAAATTTTGGAGGTCCTCTGATGATCGTCAGTGACACTACGTTTGAAATTGTTCAATAAGTTCAATGGGTGTTCAAGAAGTGATAGATTCATTAAATGAATTCAATTTAGTTGTCAGCTTAATTCGTTGTTTTAAACTTCGTTTAGGAAAGAGAGTGCAACACCGAACATTGCATTTTGTTTTATTTTCTCTGCGAAATTCAAATTGCTACAACTTCTTATTACACTTTCTCTCTGCCAGCGGAGATTAAAACATTCCACTCACAGCCTGCAGAAGGCCCATGGAGACATCGGGATGAGAATGCGTCTCGTTTTTGTGTTGTATTTCCAATTTTAAATACATGTGAGATATGAAGTTCTCGAATAGAGGAAATTTTCTGTTGGAAGGGTTCCTGATGTTTCTAGAAAGCGATTACTAATGCAACTCAAGCAACTTGAGAGCACCAAATGTACGCGGGGCTAAACCAAGAATTGTGAATGGAGGGCAAAAAATTGAATTGCCCTGTCCCATTTTTTACTTGAATTCTCATGAAAAGTTGAATTTACTGTTCTGTAGTAAAAGTTACTGTTCTTTTAGTGCTTTCTATATTGTAGCAAAATATGCTAGGCCGCTAAATAGGTGATATATTTGTGCTGGGACTAGTGCCTACTATCCTCGAACTGATAGGTGCTGGTTCTCTCTCGCTGCCGTAAGCGCCATAATTGTTTCGCGTCAAATTTATTGAAAGATGAGAAGTGTGTAGTACCTAAAGCTTGTCCAATTTCATATTTTGTTCGAGAAATAATGATATATTAATTTACATTGAATCTACCTCTTTTTCTACTGTACAGAGGGAGCAGAAAGTCCTTGGATAAAAATGAAATGCTAATTATTATTAAGGGAATTCATTCACTGAAACAAAAATTGAACAGAACGTTTATTATGGTTTTAGAATTTAATTTGATACATCAGTTATAATACGGTCACCCTTGGCCTGCACAACATCCTCAAATCTTTGCCGGAAACTTAAAATAGAGGCACGGAGGGAATGGGACGAAATATTCAGGTGTTTTGGCCCATCTCCTCTCAAGTGACTGCTTGAGAGAGTCAACATTGTGGTGAGGAGCAGCGCAAGCCTTGGCTAGACACTGAAATCTGTAGGATAACAGCCGGGGCAGGATGGAAGCCCCACCGTCTTACTCCAAAACTTTGGGAAATAACCCCAACACCATTTTTGAGTTTGGTTTGAGCTATGGGGAGGCGCTCCGTTCTGTTGGAATGTGAAAACCTCATCTTTGGAATTCTGTTTCATCTCACCGAATGTTAGTGTCAAAATACCTTCGATAAAACAATTGGAGTTCATCTTCACACCCTCTTTAACGAAAATGAGGGGAGATTTCCGTGTTTTTGATATCACAGCTTACACCATCTCAGAAACAGGTTTTTGCCGGCAATTAACGGCTATTACAGAATTTGGAATGACGTCTGAGCTCTTAATCGCCACTATCGTTATGAGAATCGAATTTCAACTTAACTGTGAAGAGTTTCATCTGAAAAATTATTTTCCAACTTAAGTGCCATCCTTCAGCTCGGTGAGATGAAATTTTTACCCGCCAAGCCTTTTCTGCGTTTTGGAGATCTGTGAGGCGTCGGCGCTTCCTCATTTTGAAGGGACAGACAGTTCAAAGTCACTCATGACGATATTTATAATCGAAGTGTTACTCACACGCATATATTTTACCATTTGTTGCATTGAGCTCTTTTCCTCCATACCCTCTCGCGGACTGCCTTAATCCCTCTCGTTGTGCGAACGGATCTTGGTCGGCCACTTCGCAGACGATCCTCAGCAGTGCCAAGCTCTTTGAATCTCTTCACAACAGGATAAACAATTGCTGTGGGCACTCGTAGTAATTTCATGATTTCAGAATTGGTCTCAAGCACAAGATGAAATCCTATGATTGCTTCTCGATTTCTTATTTTGGAAAACAAATACTAAATTTTGAGAATAACCTGAAAATAAATGATAGGTAATGAATCACTTAATATTATAACCGTCAAAACTATCAAAGAGAAACATTTCGAAATTATTATATACATATGAAAATTAGGCCATTGACTTTCTGTTCACCTTGTAGAAAGATATTTTATTCTAGAAAAATATTTCACACAAATCAATGTTTTAAACTCGGATGTTCTCTAGCTTGAAATGCATCAACGCCAGAACAATTTCGTTCTGCACCCAGCTTTCATGCGTCGAACTCCTGACTTTTTTTCTATTCTTTTCTCCATCCACTTAGCAAGGGAAATTTTTTATGAAGTTAACTCGTGTTTCTGGTGCTACAAAGCTAACGACAGCGAAGTTTAGGATTGTCTGTTATGTGAAGATTGTTTTTTTTTAAATTGCAGTGCTTGAAGTCTGACGGCAGCTTACCTTTATTGTGTTAATGCTTGTAAGTAATAGCTAGGCCAAGTAAAACTCTTTGCAAAAATGCCCACAAAATGGAGCCGATGTACTGAACTCTCCGTCTCATTTTAATCTATTTTCTACGATTAACGTGTGCCACATCTAAAACTTGTCCCGGATTTTATTTGATGTGTTCACGCAATGTATAAATGGGAACTATGTAGTAATTTTACTTAAAACATTGTTAAAAAGCAGAGTGAGTTAGCAATTTTAGTCTGAGAGCTCTCTTTAGTTGGCCTTTATTTATTCAACCGTAAATATGGAACGACTCGCTTACTGCAAAATTTTCATGAAAAGGAAGTATTGCGGCATTGCTTCCTTATTACATAGTGCTGCCCAATTAATATTTCTTAGGTAAAACTTTACCTATGCAAATAAACTTTGTTAAAAATTTTACGTGTGCAAATAGACTTTGGCCGTACATATGTACGGAAAAATAATTTTACGAAAATTAACCACCAACAAAATTCATGTGGCATGCAAAAGCCTGGTCTCCTCTTCCGTAGCATGTCTCTCTAACAGAACACGTCCTGAGTTTGCACGTGATGACGTGAATAATCCGTCCTATAACTCAGCTGGGAAGTTTTGGAATCTCCCGTAACTTTCCCTGCTTGGAAAACCTGCCCCATTGTTACGATGTAAATTAATTCGAGTGTCGACTTCGTCGGAATATGGCCTAGCATAGAACACGTGCCAGCTTGTGCATCTCCGCTTGGCGACGTGTGGGTTGAATGAACTGTTCTTTCTAGAGTGAAATAAGTTATCTCTGTGCAAGGATTTGGACTCGGTTTTAGCTGTATGAAAAAGGTCTCACAGAGAAAATAATTACAACATTTTAATGCCCGAAGTTAATTATCAAGATTGCGTTCACCCGATTTTATAATACCGAAATCTCGTGGTGTGCTGGGCGAGGTTGAGCGAGACACGATTTCTGAAACCCTTTATTAAGACAGCGCTCTGCAATATTCACGCTGTTAATTTGTAACTCAGTAATTCATGCATGAGTGTTTCACTTTTTGAATATAGCAAATGAATATTAAACAAATAATTGATGGTCTTATGAAAATTCTGCTCGCTGTAGGAAGCTTGACAAGAAACTTTCACATGTAAAAGTTGTTGCGTTAAAAATCCAGGAAGTATTCCCCGGAGCCGCTGTGTCGACTACGTAGGGAGGAATGGGAAATGTTCTTATCAAAAAACTATTATCGTGGGCGTGTTTATTATTTTTGATAATTTCTACTTCTCACACGTAAGTCGTTGTTTTCCATCTATTTTATTTCTGTGAGAAATAAATATCAGCTGCACAGTATCTGTTCATCAGAATAAGTGATAGTTATAGTATGGGCTGACCTGGGGCGCGTTGCTTAAACGCTTCTTCAATTTTACCTTAGAGTAACGCGGGCCTGACGAATTTCGTTGGCTGATGCTCAATTTCCACGTGTAATGGCGGCCTCTGAAGAAATGGGTGAAGAAGGCCAGGTGTAAATTTAATTTGTTTTTACTTTTGTTTGATACATGCAACTTGTCTTGCTTTGCGATTGAAAAGTACGCCAAAAGGCGTGAGGTAATGAGTTTTGTTTTATTTTTCTTGTTGTAGGCCTGAATAAGTAGGCGAAATAGTAAATAATTTTTTACAATCGATGTTGGTATTGCGTGTAAAAACAATGAAGTATGGCAGCAATTTTTTTTGGCATCCGATGTTTTACGCCTTTGCTTGATAGGTTTTTCTTTTTACTAGTCGAAAAAGATTTTCAGAAAATGGATACGTTAGTTTATCATGCTAAATAAGTTCATCACGAGGTTTGGCATAAGAGCAGTTATGCTTCTTATGCGGAATTCTGTTCATATTTCATATTCAAAATTTTAGGTGTAGAAATTTCGTGCTACACACAATGAGTTCACCGTGCGCAACACATAAATATTCTCTGCCAAATCGTGATCCTACTAGCACGATCACCTCCTCATTATTGCTTCCATTGGTGTGGGAGCAATTCGGTGTATGTAGGTGTACGGATTTCCTGTTCACATTGTTTGAATTATCTGACGTTCGGTACGTGTAGATAAGATCCTAAGATCGAACATTCTTCGTTATTGCTGTAAAACTTAATTTAAACCAGTCTTGGCCTGCCCAAGGGCTCATACTTGAAATACAAAGCCAGCTTGCGAAGTAAGATAGTATCTACGGGATCATAAACTTGGAAACCACGAATTAGGCTCATCTTAAGAGAACATCGAGAACCTTTCATCGGCTGCCATAAAAAGTACGTTCGCGTTTTCTTGAGTGAATTTCAGGGAGACGCAAGTAATGGAAGTCGAAACTCAATTTCAAGCTCAATTGTGTTTTGCGTTGGGGTTTGAAACATCGTGCAGGTGTGTTTTGGGGGCAATAGGTGTGTGCTGCTTCGAATCATTTGCGATTCCGTTTTATTTAGTTGAACATATGAGTTAAATGCTGTTTTAAAAAAACATAGTTAATTATTTTCTCTTCGAATACTTCACCCCTAACTATTTTTTCCAAAAACTGTGAATTTAGGCATGGTAGCGTTTATACATCAGCAACAACCATACTGCTTAATCATAACATTCATTTTCAAGTCATAAAATATTTAATTCTATCATTCGTAACCAATCCGTGCTGATCCTACAGTAATAAACTTCCCGGAGAGCTATGAGTTGCGCTTGAGTGTGTATAGCGGTAAGAGGCTCACAGCGTTTGGAACACCGTCATTTGCCAAATTTAATTTTACGATAGCAGGCTTCCTAAGAATTTGGGTAGGGTATACATCCTCAATGTTGAAAGCCCGTAATTCGCCCATTGCCAGAGGTGGCAATTCCTATTGTTTGGGCATATATTTTATGGTCGTGGTCGAAGCTTTGACGCAAAAGTATAAATTACCGCAGACTTTATTGATAATTTACGCGAATTGCACTGCTACTGTATACTGGATATTGTTGGTGATGAAAATACGCAGCGTTAATCTTTCTAAGAGAGTTACATACTACATAGTTAGATTTTTTCTTGGTGTGTTCATACTCCAAGAAATTGGCATAGGTTTGAAGACTAACTGCGTCTCTGCTAGAAAGAACAAAATCGTGGCTGTATTCTCTGGAAGAATTTTTCTGAGGTATTAACAGATTCAAAATTACTCATTTGATTGAACACTTGAGCTTGAAAAATACATGCTTTAATAAAAACCTATATGTCTAACGAACATTATATGAAATAATAGCCTTGACGGAAATATATGTATATACATTGCTTATTTTGTAGCAATTGAGCAAACACTATACATTTGTTTGAATATAAATGGTTGTCATCATATAGCTAAAGAGAAAATAAATTTTAGCTGTCATCGAACCTATAATTTGCTTATAACGGTATACAATGATTGAATCAGATGCAGATGAGCAGTGAGTATTACTCCTATGCATAGTTAATTAATATATTTAATTAAATATACATGCATGGGGACCGAACCTGCGAATTCGAGTGGTCGAGCGATGTGGGTTGAGAGCCTGGCGCATGGGAGTATGTGAAATTACTATACGGCAGCTCCTTCAATCGAAAATTTCTCTCCTCGCACCTAAACAGGCATGTGCTACGAAGAAAGTCTACTGATGTAAAAAATTAATTGATACCAGCGCAATGTTTTGAATCTAGTTCAAGTTGGTACCAATATCGCTACCAACATGCTTTTTTCCTTGGCTACAACTGTGCTGAGAGCTTTGCGTTGGTTAATTTCTGTGAAGTTTGCACGCACAAAGAACCCGATGCGTGGGTGAAGAGGCTTGGTTGTACGAGTCGCTCTTTATGTGCTGTTATAATTCTGAGTTTCGTTGTTACATGAGCTGGTTAATGAAATGCCTCATCCCTGCTGCTATCACGCGGCTGGTTGTGTGGCCGTGACTGGAGATATATTATTACTGCACGAGTGGCTTAGTTTGAAGTATTAATGCTTCAGTTGATTCTCTGTAGTAGCTTGTGTACAGAAAAGATTGAACATTAATTTTCCCCGCTTCATTTCTTCGAGATCGAAGTCACTGTAGATTATTTAGCCCCTAAACGCTCTCACACACCACGTGGGACCACAACCGAGAAGTACACCTTGAATGGAAGCTCAAGTCTCCTCCGATCATGTAGGATATGCGATTGCTATTCCCGGTTTTTCTCCAGGTTGGCATGTGCCTCCAAAAGTAATGTATGATGTTTTATTCGTGCTCTGACCACCAGCTATTGGCTGCAGCGAGTGCAGCGACGGTCAATAATAAATTACGCTCACGGTGTTCACCACGAGCTCGTATCCCTGCAGCAACAAATATTCCAACATTTACTCGATTCTTTTTTGCAGGTGAAATTTAGCGTCTGGGAAAATTTGATCGAAGTGCAAAATGGCAGGAGCACACGTTCGGAGCCGCCGACGACATTCTGCCGTACGCGTACATCTCGGGGTCGACATTCATTTTGCTGATGAGATTGACTTCGGGGTTTCTCAACGAAATTAATCGAAAATAACAGGTGTTAGAGTCAAATCGGTTTTTCTACTGTGCTAAAAAAAATTTCAGAAAATCTGGTATTTATTAGTTGCATACCTGTGTTTATGGCACATGTATGTAATGTAAAGTTGGGAGAGCTCAAGGTACTCCTGCATGCTACACACTGTGTTCAAGTTCTATTCAGGCGACACCACACGTACTTGTGTGGTTCTCTTGGGCGGTCAGTGAAGTGTAGACGAAGTTAGTTATCATTTCTTATATAACACTGCAATATTTTGCAGTATAAATTTCGTCTCATAAGGAGAGAATAAAATACATGGTTACTGAGTTATTCTTCATCATGAATTCCACTCATGAAATTGAATTGAATAATTTTAAATAACTCATTCAGTTATTGTAACTTACATAGCTGAGTGTAACTTTAAGCTTTTTTGTCTTATTAATCATTGATGTGCTGTAAATTGAAGGCCTTCATTTCTATATAGGTAGCCCTATCTTTATAGCCTATTCGGGCCCATGTGGTATATATCCTGATTCCCGTTCTTCGTCATTCCTCATTTGATTGTAAACCTGTATCTGATGTAAATTAGATGAGGTAAATAAATGTTTCAAATGTTTCAACGTGACGAGTTCTTGAGATAACTTTGTGGCATGCTTCACTCTCAGTTTAACAAGTAAATTGTCGGCAAAATAGGAAGTGCTCCAGTGATGTTGCCACTCCGTTTAAAACGGAAGTATGACTCACGCTTTAAAATACAAAATATTTCATCAACTATTGAGCTGAAGTCGGAAAACTAGGAAACATTCCTTTTCCTAGTCCTATATTCATTTTGCTGGTACAACTTCTGAGCAGGTTGTTGTGTATTGGTACATGTGAGGAAATTCAATCTTTTTTTACATGTTCAAACAGTTTCTGAACTCGGTCACCCTAAAGAACGACTTTGCTCCGTGAGACATGTAGAATTCCAGGATAATTGTCCATCCTCATCCGATGACGGTAAAAAGTTGTCGACTTGAGCCCGTTATATATAGCTTACATTTTTATGCACACTTTAAGGTAATAATACCGAAGAAAGATAATAGATAGCAGAAGGTAGTAGGAATAGATTTTTTATTAAATAAAAAGTGCCTCATCATATTCATGTTGAGATCACATTTGCACGAAATGAAAGAATGAATCAGACCAAATTTATTTCTTAATATCGGTTTTTAGCACATCATGACTTTTACCCGCACCAATTACGGCATCGCATTTATTTCAGGAATAGGACAAGGTTTTTCCTTCAAATTTCATGTCTGACGTAAATGACCTTCTAACGACTAGCATCTAAAAAATTAGCCAGGTTTATTGAGGAAAAAACTTAATGAGGAACTCCCCCTCCCAGCGTACGTCAGCCTTGCTTTTACTGAGGACTCGTTTGTCTATCCCGTGCAAGGGTCTAAGGGCGGCTCCAGCAGGACACTGTTAGGCTACCTCAGCTACGGCTAGGCCTTCGGGACTTGTACCTTTCGTGCCTACTTTGCTTTTTCCATTTCTTGGCCTTCTTCTCTGATTATTCTCTACTGTTTGTTTCTCTCCTTTCTTAACTTGCTGCTTCTATGCGCAGGAAATCCTGTGTGCGAACACACCTTTGCGTAGATTCCATGTTTTCTAAAGTTCATACTTATTGGTCCCTTATCTTTTGGCCAGAAATAATGAGTTACTGAAGCGCTGCTCTCCTAATTATTGCTACAACTACTATTTTCAAAGTTATTTCTTATGCAATACTGCAGTCTTTTTATAGAGGCTCCTCCTATTTTAATCAGGCTTTATGAATTTAGTAGTTTGACGATGGTCGTGTTTTCCCGTATCTATGATCTATTCAAATTAGGCTCAGTAATAAGCAAATGAATGCAGGTCCTGTACGGCCAGCTCATGACCTAACCTTTATCTTCGGCCGTAAATGATGAACGACTTCTATGTCACAGTATCACGCTGGGTACATGTCGTTCGTAAGAGGAACTTTGTCTGCAGCTCGTCTACGTGGAATATCAATAGGGCTCGCGAGTTGTTCGGAGTAGCCACGCCGTGCTCGAGTGCTTCCTCCTATTCCTGACAGCCTCTTTTTCCGCATTAGATGATGTCAGCATCTGTGAACGATTTTTCAACTGTGTTCATGATATCAAATTAACATTCGTAAAATATGTCCCAACTAGAAAGTGCAAATTTTCGAAACTATGAGAAACTTTAGTGTTACCCCTAATATCTAATTATAGGTATGACGTAAGCGGTGCTACGATGAACAATGCTTCAGCGACCGCTTTGTTTTACGTAACTTAGCCGATGCTTCGATTGCTTGCAGCTACGCAGACCTCGCATTGTTTGCTCGTCTGCAGATCTGAGACGCTTTTTTAGTTGGAAGCTAAAGCTGTTCCTCAGAAGAAGGCGCACAGCCGCCATTAATTGCAAATTCCCCGCCTCTGTTCGAACGTCGGCTCATAGAAGCAGGGAAGCGTTTTTCTGACCGAGTTTCGGCAGGCGTTGGGTCACGACTGCCAGGCGCGTCCCCTAATTCTGTCTCGAACGCGGCCACGGAAATCGAACCTTCAACGAAAGAAGGAAAGGTGCCTATTGAACCACGGCAAATATGTCTAGAAACATTTTTTCTTTTTATCTAGGTTCATAGTATTTGTTCACGTAATTATGTCATGAAATTCATTTTAGTTTTGATGGAATGTATAAAGTTCGGATGTCTTCGGATGTCTCAAGCTCTCAATCCATTCGAAATAATGTCCGGCCACCAATGCACGCGTATAACCACCAAAACGCCTAAATAATGTTTAAATTTTGTGGTTCAAAGTAATGGTGCACATCGTCAACTCAGTTCTGTCTTGTAAAACAATTGCTGTTTACCTTACAATTTTGAAGAACTTCTGCAAATTTCACGACCAACACACCATCTAGTTTTCAATGGGGTCTTTTCTTTAGTTCATCTCTAAATTGAAAAACTGTGATAATACGCGTATTACTCGACAAATACACTCACGAATATGCGTATCAGTTCTTAAGTAGGCTGTGCCATTATTTTATGAAGTTTTATTTTAACGTGCTTGACTATGGTGTCTGGATACTATGCATACAGTATATACATAACGTGCGTGACTGTGGTGTCTGGATACTATGCATATATGCATAACGTGCGTGACAATGGTGTCAAGATGCAAGCGGACAATTCATCGACTTGAATGCGCTCGCATCAGCTGATGCTCACTTCATCAAATCGTGACTTAACAGCTGGTCAAATTGGAAGTATAAAAACCCCGTCTGTGTTCTGGAACGCTGGGAGGTTGTCAGTCGTTGCAGGAGGCCCTCAGAAGTGACCTTACGAAGGCTCTGCAATTTGTGCTGACTGTTGTGACGAGTTGTTAACTCGCGCCCGAGAAGTTAGGGCTGAGATCTTCAGCGGGGACCCACACGTCCCCTCTCTCGGTGGCTGAGTCAACGTGTCTCTGATTAAAGGCTTAACGAAGCCTTGCTCGAGGCCAAGCCTTCCTAGTGCAACTGCATACAGATTTCAGGTTCGATCACATCACTGAAAGTCATTTGGCACTCCATCGAATGTCTCAGAATATTGCTTGTTCGGAAAAGCTTTTCTAGTAACGTTTACAGTTTTACATTTCTTGCTTTTTATTGCAGTTGTACTACTCATCGCTAGGACAAGTACAGAACACTTACGCTGACATAACATCCGAGAACTAACTCACAAGCGAAGCACTATTTTTGCTACGACAAGTAGGCTGAGGGGACTGTGGTATAGGCCTCCCCGTCCACTAGTAGGCTGAAGGGACTTTGGTGTAGGCCTCCCCGTCCCCTAGAAGACTGAGGGGACTTTGGTATAGGCCTCCTCGTCCCCTAGGAGGCTGAGGGGACTGTGGTGTAGGCCTCCCCGTTCCCTAGGAGACTGAGGGGACTGTGGTATAGGCCTCCCCGTCCCCTAGGAGACTGAGGGGACTTATGTGTAGGCCTCCCCGTCCCCTAGGAGGCTGAGGGGACTTTGGTGTAGGCCTCCCCGTCCCCTAGGAGGCTGAGGGGACTCTGGTGTAGGCCTCCCCGTCCCCTAGGAGGCTGAGGGGACTCTGATGTAGGCCTCCCCGTCCCCTAGGAGGCTGAGGGGACTCTGGTGTAGGCTTCCTGGTCCCTTGCAAGATTACAATCCCCATCACTGCCTGGCTCGGAAAAGTTAAATTAATATTTTGTGTTACAGATTAGTAAAGTTTGATCGACTAAAATTACAACTCTGTCATCAGATCGGTGGACCCTGTTATTTTGTACTGTACGGTGAAAAATTAAGATAAAGAAATGCATTTCAATGCAAAAATGCACTAAGTAAATGTTGAAAGCATCAACCGAAACTAAAGAATTCCGTTCACTGGCTATTGCTGCTGACTTCTGACATTTTCTGCGATTAATTCATCGGTGACGTGCTCTTCATGCTACAATCAGTTGGTGGTTTGAGAAACAATTTGTCACAATAATTAATGGGTTAATACAGTGTTTTTGCAACAGTGAGACTCGCCATCCATTGTCATAATTACCCTTCATAGATGTTGCAAATTATCGTAAGTACTCAAATCCTGGTTAATTTCTTATAAATTGTTAATTTAATGCTTACTGAGCAGGTTAGCTGGAAATATGCTCGTAAAATCTGCCTCGTATTACACTGACATCGTTTAGCGTTTCGATAATTTGAAACAACGAAGAATATTAGGTTCTTTAAACTCGGTGTTTCGATAAAATTCACAATTTTCTGAACCCCAAAGGAAAATATTAACATACATGTCAAATACACATGATATTTGATATTGTGGGTTATTATGCAGTAGATTTCTTGAATTGGTATGTAGACTCAGCGTGTCATTCCAATCATGTTAATTGCTTTGGAAGGGGAGTGGGCGTGTGCAAGTGTGTGTGTGTGTGTGCATGTGTGTGGTATGTATGGTGTGTGGTATGTATAGTGTGTGTATGGGGTGTGTGTGTGTATGGTGTGTGTGTGTGTATGGTGTGTGTGTGTGTATGGTGTCAGAGTCTGGTGTGTGTGTACATGCTCTAAAAAACGTTGGTGTGTGGTACGAGAGATCGCTTCAATTCCTTTGCATTGCCTGAAGAATACAGCCAAGTCACACTGCTGTGCGATTAACGTAAGAAAATTGCCCAAGCAGTTGAAATGTTCAATTTAAAAATAAATCCATTTATTTTGCTCTAAATCATGTTGTCCATTATATAATCTTTTCTTAAATATGTTCATCGTTTTATGTTATCCCTCATTCGTGATGAATTGGTGTGGAGTTTGATGAAACGGGAGCGCTTATGTCTCTCTATGGATCGTTGATGACTCTAAAACATAAAACTCGGCACTAGTACTGAATTCTCTCAAATTCTCTGGAACTAAATCTCATACCCGAGGGAAAATTTATTGTAAGTCGTACGATGTTCGCCTAGAAAAGGCCCGAAATGTAAATAAACAAAACAAGAAGAAGCGTCCATTTAGTGTTGACGTCTGGTTGCCGCTGACAGGCTAAAGCGCACAAGACGTTTCTCCAAACTCAATTCGATGTCTCGTAAAACATCTTTTCCGGAACTATTTTCGCATCAATTTATGTCTGACTCTTACAGCTCTTGAGTAAATATCACCCATCATTCCAAGACGTTAGGCAGTGAAACGCTGTTTGACTCAGTCATGGCAACGTTTGTGTTGAATCCTGTTTTATAGGAAGACAGATATGGCGCAAGACGGTCTATGTATGTGGAGTAGCCCCCCGCTGGCACCCCGACAGCACCCCGCTCTTGTTCTCACAAACAACCGCCTTGAAATAACCCTATGGCTTTCTCAGTCGGAACCGTCAGCGAAATCGTGCTCTTTTAAGAGTCGTATTGTGGTATTAACTTTCAGCCTAGATATTTCTTGCCTCCCTTCGTACGTCGAGTATTTTGTTTCTAAAATTTTACGATAGGAAAAGGAGAACGCGGAAGTTGAGGCAAGTTATGTTCGTATTTGGCTTCCGTATAATCTAAGGTCATCATTAAAAGCTCATGTAATCGGCCATGTTTCTTCCACAGATCGGAGAAGTGACTTATTTCATGGCTTGCGGAGTTCGGAGATGCTGGTTCTCTTATTTGTTCTGACAATATAATTTAGAGGTTCAGAAATAAATATTCCTTTACGATGGTATTCTGTATCGATTTGAGAATTTTGGTATTTTCTAAACAATATAAATCTGTTCATTTGCTCCATGAACGGATTCATATTGTTTTGTGGTTTAGCTGGATGAAAAAATTTGAACAATATATGAGTAGCATTTATCCAAAGTATTCATCAGATTTCTAAGCATAATTTTGTAATTTTCACTTTGTTCATTACTTTGTTAACTTTTTGGAGCCTTTTCCTACATTTAAGTCATTATATTTATATATTTCATTGAATAAACGCTTCTGCCATTGAAATTTTTTCTCGTAACCTTGGAAAAAGGAATTCGAAAAACAAATATTTTTCTAAAGGATTTATACAGTTTTAATTCAATAGTAACGAGTACTTGATGTCTATCAATGACTTATTGCCTCGGGACGTGTGTCAATACTCGCTCCAGTGCGACCTTACACCTCTGAATTTGTTGTACTGTTCTCGAATCTTTCTCGCATTAAAAATTGAAATTATCACTCAATGACATGCAAAATGATTGTCACTTCATTTAATTGCTGAAGTTAAGTCAACAAGTGACTGTAAAATTAACCAAGGATGAACTTGAGAACTTAATCGAATTTCAACCTTCTACACCTTTTTTTTAATCTTTAATTTTTTTCTTCTTATTCCTTAGCAGCTATAGCGTTTAATGTTCGTACTTCTTGAGATTTCCATTTAAATTTTATAGTTACGTTATAAAATTGTTCAGGTACAAAATAATTTTTCAAAAGTTCCTTCATTGTTAACAGGCTTCATCGAAAATATTCCAATACTTTTTCTTATTTGCGCACAAAAATACTTCATTGATGTTCCTTCAGATTGATATTCTTCCAGGAGGCATACGATAGCCCATAAGCAATAGGGTTAGGTTAGTTGAGTTTGTCTATCCTATGATACTTGGGGACTGGCGTTTCCAGGGGACGCTGCTAGGTTACCTCAGCGTCCGTTAGGCCTTCGGGACGTCTATCTTTCGGGCACTTTGCTGCTTTCTATTTTCATGCATTCTTTGCTGATCATTCTTTATCTTTTCTTCTTATTTATTCTTAACTTGCTGTTTCTATGCTCAAGGTATATTGTGTGGGAAAACACCGTTTACATAGATTCCTCGGTCTCCTAAGTCTATACTAAATTGTCCCTTCCCTTTTGGGTGAGGTAGTCTGAGTTGCTAAAGCGCTGCTATCCTTACTAGTACTATTTCTTAATGGTATTTTCTTATAACGAACTCGGTGCTGAAATGTTCAAATGGAATTATTTTGTGCCCGACAGGAACATGGCAGAGAACGTCCTCCCTGCCCTGCGCGCCGACGAGCTCTCTCACCTGCCCAACCTCGTCACGCTGTGAGTCTTCTTCGGTCCTTCCTGCAGCATCCCTTGCTGCATTATTTATTCGGTACAAATTACAACCTCAAATAGGCAACCATCTAAACGGTTGTGTTGGGCTCCTCGCAGTAGAAGCGTTGTTATGCTTTTTACTTTTTCCTTCTCGGCGATCCTTTTAAATTCCGCAGGATCCCTTGCTTAATGATTAATTCACTACATTCGCAAACGACAGGTTCTCATACAAAACCGAAGGGGGTCTGGAAATAGAGAAA
>VOMN01057748.1:0-15320 GCA_014899125.1 Orchestia grillus | reverse complement strand
TATGAAGCGACCTCTCAAAATCTTGACGAGCAACAGCAGCCTTATGTGTTGTCGTTCCGTCACATTACCAAGAGTATCTGATGATGGTTAAGAGGTAAATTAAACAATCCTTTATAGATTTAGTTACTCTGTAAATTTTATTATTTATACGAACAAGGGTTATAGTACCAAACGTATGAGTACACCAGTGTTTTCATAAGCAAAAAGTCAAATAGTTCATACAAAATGATTCTATATTAATTCACTTTATTTATGCGCTGAAATTACAAGCCTCAAGATCTTTTTAAAAGAGTCCTGAATCCATCCTTATTATTATTTTTCGTTAGCATAACAAAAGAACGATCAGTATAGTAAAACTGCTTTTCTTAAAGTTCTATTCACTAACTATACGTATATACACATAATTTAAAATATTCTATGAATTCATGTTTTTCTTCGCTTTTATTGTGTTTTCATTCGTTAAATGAACTTTGGAACGCTTAGTCACTCAATATCTTGTCTATCTGCGACCCACAGCGTTTGAGAAATCATTCGTGTTGTTCAATTACAAATATCCGTAAGAAATAATGTTTGTACAGTTTTCAGTTAAGAACTGTTCCACTGTAGAATTCTTCTTTGTTTGAAATTTGACGGTATTTTATCGAAGATTGGTCATGAATGCCCTTGGAAGCGGGTCGTGTGAGATCGAGAGAGAGAGAGAGAGAGAAAGAGAGAGGGAGAGAGAGAGGAATATTGAACGAACGGGGTGTGTGCGACGAGAACGTAAGAGTGTTATTTCACTACTGAACTGAACGGATAATACGCCTGGGCGTGTTAGTTTATGAGACAGTGCCGGTGTGCCTGGTCTCGTTCTTAACCTTCCGAGTATCGAATGATGGTAGAGCAGCCGTCAAATGATGAATCTAAACCTTTACCTTTTACAAACCAATCTGCAACATATACAATTGAATTCGCATCAAATGAAAATTAAACTGCACGAGAAGAATCAATTTGCAAAGAGAAGGGTTATTATTTACATAACTCCAGGTGGTAAACTGGTTTCCATTTGATGCAAGGCAAAGCTACTGCGTGCAACACGATCCGAGGAAGCGTGATTTTTGCACGTGGAGTTTAGCCAATAATAATCAGCCAATAATTTCATAATCAGCCAATGCAGAAAACTGCATTAATAATGAATTGATGCATGATTAGGGACTAGACCTTCAGTGGCTGTGTGGAAGATTTGACTCTTCTTCGACTACTCCTGATTTCAGAGCTGGAATACCGTGTCTAGATACAATTATCATTACGCTGCTAGGTCTCACTTTACGTAAGAGTACGTCTGTTGCCAGCCAACGATTGCGTTGTGAAGTAATGATTGCCGTGCTGCATTGATTGGCACTTCGTTCTTAGAGCTGTAGTATTTTATCCTGCTTCCTGAATGAAATTCTAGCTTCTTTCTCGAGTGATGGTAACGGAAGACTTGTTCAAATGGCAATATCATAATAGTATAGAGAAGGAATTAAAACATCCACAATGAGAATGTGAAATTTTTAAATGTACTTTTCAAGTTTTTAATCACCTCATTCATTTTTAGAGTTCATATTTGAATTGTTGTTTAATTTGAATAGTTGTTCTTCGTCCGCTCTACTCCTGACCAGTCATCGCGTCTGCAAGGAACCGTCGGTGAATGTAAATGAATGTACAAATGTAAATCCATTCCTATACATTCGTCAAATTCTTTCATACAAGCTGCATTTGAAAAAACACCTCTGCATTTTTAGTAAGACGTAGAATGATTCAATTACAAATGAAATTCTCAGCACCCGACGTTAGAAGTCAAGAACAAAAACGGCCCCGGGAAGCCAATCTCGGATGCATTTGAGCAATGCAAAACATAGCGTCAGCAGTTGGCTGGCGCTGATTATCTGAGGTATTTCTATTTAGAGGCACCTTTTCATGTCGCGTTTTTCACTACAAAAGCTGATGCCAGTCGGCAGCTTCGATCGCCGTGTCGGTATTCACCACAACTCTGCATCCTGCCAAAATGTGTGATACTTCACACAGAATTTGGCGACGCTGGAGGTGATAGTGTGGAACTGGCTGCGACGCCAATGTTTTGAGAATAGATGTCATGACTCCAAAAGACGCGTTTTCAAATGTTCCTTCGCAATTTAGTTGGCCTTCTTGTGAACAGTTGATAGGGTCTGGAACAGCGTTTGGCAGATACTGCCTTGCTTTGCTTCGGACACTGAAATTTCGCCCGACACAGTTTTGGGTCTGGCGAAGGGTGGGGAGTTTACCGACTCAGGGAGATTAATTTCCAGGTCTGATCAGAAAATGCTCCTTTTTTAGCAGCGATAGGGACGCAGATATCGTCCGTGAATTTTCATCACTTTCCATCGATGGAATAGTTATTGTTGGAGACGATGGCGTTACTCAAAACATGGCCAGGGCGATAGAAAGGAGGTACATTTTTATTCAGGACGATCATCGGAGGTTGTCAGACGTAGCTCAGATGTCGATATTTGTGTAGCTGCCTTATCGTATTTTCTACAGAGGTAATGGATATGAAATAATTGCTCAGGGTTTTAAACCATAGCTCATGATACTGAGAGAAGTTTTGCTTGTGTAAAAAGAACCGAGTTTTTTCGAAACTTTCCCTACTGAAGGCACGGATGCATTCATGCGATGCGAAACAAAGCGTCAGCAGTCTGGGTCTTTGCTTCTGTTAACATTAGTGGCCTAACGATAGTTGCCTCGCTGTAATAATGACTGTTTTATAATTACATAACGTATTGCTGAGGTATATGGACAATCGGTTTTGCTCCATTTGCACGGTTACAAATGTTAGAGGAACTTCCTCCTGAATTATGACTAAAAAACAGAATAACTTTTCTAGCTTTATCTTATGCTCGCTCATTCTGTCTTGATGAATTTCTGTAAAACATCAGAATCAAAGTATTTACGATACAATATGACTGAAAATGAGAAAATCTGCTCTGTGCATTTTGTCTATTTATAGTGAAAGCTCATTGAGAAATGATTTAGCATATGCTGGCAAGAATGAAAAAGAATTGAGAATAAACTAAGGATAACCTGCTTTTGTCTAATCATTCATCAGGAATAGTCTATTAATTTTCATTCTTGCTCAGGTGATCAGGAGATGCTCAACTCGAATGAAATTGGAAGCCAAACTCAGAATGATGGACACTTCTGAGAACATTACTGAAGAATTCCCTCGTGAAAATGCATAGCCGTATGACAGGTTCCAAATTTGCCTGGTGTTTTGTGAATCATTTACTCCTTCTCTGGCAAGGGCGAATTTACTCGCATCATTTCATTTCTGGAGAGAAGACGGGCCATACTTTCGATTTTGAATAAAAACCACGAAATGAGTTGGCCCGTCCTTCCTCGATCGCTCCCGGTGGAAACTTGGAAACTTCCTGCCATTCCAAAAGTACTCATACATCTAGAACAATGTTGGAAATCACTTTCATACAGCGGTGTTTGTCAAAAAATCTGTCATAGAAGAGGTTGATATGTATAGTGCAGAGGTCTGCATGCATACGGACGCCCCCTCAAGTGTGTACTTCATAACAAAAGACCTTGTATCAGGGTGAAGGCTTCGTGAGGGGAAAATTCTCGCAATTTCCTTGGGTTGTCTTGAAAACAAATTACAAGAGCAACACACGAGCGTGTTTCTTGTCAGAAAATTGAGTGTGGTTTTTAACAGCGCTCTGCCCGAGGGCTTTGAGTTCTTTTTCTTTTGTGCCCGAATGACTACAAAAAGATCCGTTAAGAATCAAGAATCCTTCTCAGGAGGATACGTTGAAGGGTATTGTCTTGCAGCGTATCCTGAGGACTTCGAGATCCTCGGAGGATAGGTAGGGTTCTCGAGCTATTCTTATAACTTTGATTACAGAAAAAATTACATGTTAACTGAAAATAAACCTGAAACTGAAAATGAACTTTAAACTAAAACTGAGTCTCACTATAAGAATCTCGTAAAATCTGGCACCAGTGGTTGAACCCTCAATACAGCAATAATGATCGTATACAGAGTATCACGATTCCCTCATATACATAATAACGTATATTTAATGGGGGGGACTCAAGTACTATGATATAAAAGTTGTTGCCGAACTGCTTCAGAAATTTGTCGTGGTAGCTTTAGGCTCAAACGCACGTTATCAACAGAGTAATTTATTCTTCAAATAGTAATACAATAAAATATTCTAGCTGTACTCACAAAGAAAATATTCAATGCAGTTTCGTACATTGTACGTGAAAGCACTAACAAACCTATCGCGTCATTTTTACGGGCACCATCAAACAGAATGTTCATCTGTTCTAGGTAGTAATACATAAGTAAAATAGTTTACCAGATACTCGTAGGAGTACTTTTCTTACCAATGTTACACGGTTAGATGTAAGTATAATATCATATGTAAAATATTTAGAAAACACCTCAAAAAAAAAATAAAACTCTTGTGGTTCCTATCCGAAACGAAAGAAAATGAAGTACATTTTGCCCTTAAGTGATTCGTAGCGTGGAATGGCGGTTTCTAACTCACAGTTAATGGAGAATTTTAGAAATTAGATGTTTGGTTGAAAACCTAATTTTCAAAATGAAAAGAAATACGAGGGTCGCGGTAAAAATCATCTATTCATACACTCAGACCTGCTAGTTTCGACTAAAACGTCATTATCAATGATTGCTATCTGGAACGATAAAAATGGGTTTATGCGTTTACACACCGTTAATCATATAACAGACATAATGTACCTTTGAAGTGATATTATACAAGTTTTCTAATGGAACNCTAATCCAATACAAGAGCTAAAAAAGAGGTTGTTGCTGAAATAGAGTTACGGCAGTTTGATCTGTATTCAGATTTGACTTGTGCTTTGCTATGTGTAAGGATTCTAAAATCCTGATATCTGAATGACCCGCTGATGAAACCATTTCAAAATGGTCTAACGAGTATGGGTGGTTAATGACGTTTTAGTCGAAACCAGCTGGTCCGAGTGCATAAATAGAGGATTTTTATAGCGACTCTCGTATTTTTTTGCAGTTAACGGAATACAAAGGCGTTATCTGCCCAACAGAGAGTGGAATAGGAAAGCGGTTTCCATGTTACAGTAAACGGTTTCCGTCCCACAGCTAGTTGACTACAAGAGCGGTTTCTGGCCTGACTAACACGGCCGTGTCTTCGTACGGCAGAGGCCTAATTCTCGGGACCGTCCACAATTATCTTCTCAGAAGGGCCAAGCACTTTTATTTTGATGAATAAATGAAAGGGAAACTTCGGAGGAGACACAAACTGCAAAACTTTCTATTTATATTCACTTGGGCCTGAGAAATTTCTCAAATGAAAGGAACTTCACATTAATTACAGCACGAAAGCACTGAAAGAACGAGTTACCCTGCTTTATGGAGCTCTTGTGGAGCAAGTAGAGCTCCAAAGTCTTCGCGCATGACGACAAGAGTTTCTTTTCTTGAGCTTCTTTTTCTAGTTTCATACTTTTCCGTGAAGCAATTAAAGCGCCAAGCATTCGTCCCTGAATTTTCTCGCGACTCAACGCTTGGAGGGATGAACGCCTGCGTCTCGCGACGAATGAGGTCCTGGACAACATTCCTCAGGTCGCCCTGGCCTAGAATTGCAGCATTTCTAAGGTGAAATTTCGGTGTTTCATAGCTGTAACATTTTTGTACTAACTCCTCACATTGATGGCATAGAGGTGTCTAAAAGATGTTAGGTGTCTAAAGTGATAGCAAACTTTCTGCAGAGATTTGTAGATTCGTTACCCCATCAGGTGATTCTGTAAGTCACGCACTGAATGAATTAGTGACGTCTAACTTTTACAGTGAATCGAACTCTACAGTGGTGCCCATGAATATTACTTTCTTTTTTCGATGAATTAAGTGTTATTTTAGGAGGGAATTGCCCAAAGCGTATTGGATATTTTTCAAAGTAAAATGAAGTTGTTGTTTGATGTCGTAGGCTCTTCTCAGTTTATTTTGAGTGTCTTAGAGCGTCTCCGATTTATACATGACAGAAGCATTTTCAAAAAAAGAATTGCTTCTTCATTTCATGTACCATCGTGGCATTCATTTGACCTAATTTAACCACGACAGTCCTTTAAACAGCTTTCACCCCCTCTGTAGGAGTGACTGGCAATGCAGGCACAAATTGTCAGTACGCATCCATAGCACACACTGGCTGGCCAGCATCTGCTTGAGAAGATCCAGCGCGAAAACAGGGCACGACGGCGGGACCACTTGCCCTGCGACTTTCTTTCGAGCTGAAATTGTCATGTCCAATCAGACCTCGATTTTTGAAAAACAGTTATCTTCTTGCACACAGCACCTTATTTCTGCACGAATAGGGAACTGAAAATGATTATTTCATGGGCAAGGGCAGAACCTTACCGATGAAATTATTTAAGTCAAATATGTCATTATTCCATCTCCGTCGACGCCAGAGTTTTATAATCAAAAATTCGTCTTTCGAGGATAGCAATGTGCATGAAAAAATTCGAACGTACTCTTCTTCCTAATGGGAGACGACTACTTTTATTGGGGAATTTTTTATTAATTCATCCCCCGTACGCAACTTCTCTCGGGCTAAAAAACGCCATTACGAAGGAAACAGCTACCGTCGCTCTGGGGAGAGCAGTGTGTCCTAATTGATGCACGTTGACTTCAGAATTTGAGAACAATTATTAGTTACTAACAAAAATACAGATTTGTATAAAGTATTTTAAGTTGTTTAAGTATTATTTACCTGCGAAACAAACTTTTTTACTGCTGGAACAACTTTTTTTATTTGTGGAACATATTTGAATGTTATTTAATTTACATGTGGAACAAATGTTTTTTACCTGCATAATTTTTTTCTCACGAAGGAACTCTTGGTTTTCTCGAGTAAACGTTTTTTGTTTCGCCGGAGAATCCATTTTGAATTTTTTCCCATCTTTCATACTGAAAAACAATTTGAACACAGTGGAGTAGCTTTTCTAACTGTTTCTTTTCCTCATTGCCAATCGATTTTTTTAGGTAGAAAATTGAATTATAATTTGGAACAATAATTAGTACTTTGCAAGGTGACAATACGAGCAGCAAACGAGAATGCACATGCCAGGTAATTATTGCCGGCAGAGCGCGCCTGCACCGCGCCCTGATAGCACAAATTAGACCGTCGCACGTGTTAATGAACACGCCGCTTCATTAACCTCTCCCGCCCAATCCTAATTTTTATAATACAGCAGCAGTGTGTGTACATGAACAAAGATGGGTTATTACATTGTGTAACACCCTGTCGCAGTGAACAAGTTTTTAAGCCGAATTCAAAATTTGGAATGGCTGTAACTGCACTCGAGCCAGCGCAGCTGTTGCTAAACTTTTGCGAGTGAATTTTCTCGTTCGAATTGACTGTTTTTACTTTATATGGCTCTTAATAATCCTGAAATTTTACGCAATGAAAGTTACTTTATTAGCTTAGTTCAAGCCTCTTAAAACACACGAAGGAAATTTTAACCATATAACAGAGTTTGTTGTCTAGAAGAAAGATAAGTCGTTAGAAACAATCGAACATATAAAGTTGATGCTCGCATCAACAATTGGAATACCTGGGCATTTCCGACTTGGTCCACCTCAGAGTGCCTTTCCAAATGTTTGAGTTGATCTCTCTCTTGGGAAGGTAAGGGCTTCATGCTTTTTATAACCTGGGCGATGTTTCCTGTTAGTCCTACATTTTCGGATCAGCTCTTTCTCGTTTCAGTCCGTTGATAGGGGCGACGACTGTGTTTTCGAGTTTATCTGTGCCGAGCCACAATTGAGTCTATTGTGCTCCTCACGTTTTCCTTAAACAGGGAATCGTTTGAGGCAGCACCAGCTCAAAAAAACACATGAAATTTGTTTGGGGGACTGGCGCTCCCAGGAGCCTCTGTTAGGTTACCTCAGTGCTAGGTAGGTCTTTAGGATTTCTATCTTTCGTGACCACTTTTCTACTTTCCATTTACATACCTTTTTTGTTAATTTTCTTTACTTTTCTTTTTCTTCTTTCTTAATTTGCTATTTATATGCGTAGGAAATCATGTGTGGGAACATACTTGTAAATAGATTCCAGATTTTATCAAGTCTATACTAATAATAATAATAGTAGTAGTAGTAGCAGCGGTAGAAGTAGTAAGGAAAGGGGCACTTCAGTGACTCAGGCTATCTCGCACCAATAGTGGACTATTCAGTATGAACTCTGGAGAACGTGGAATCTATGCACGACGTGTGTTCCCTCACAAGATCCCCTGTGCACAGAAACAGCAAGTTAAGGAGGATGTGGAAGAAAAGATGAAGAATCATCAGCTAAGAAGGCATGAAAATGCAAAGAAGCAAAATGGGCACAAAAGATAGTAGTCCCAAAGCCATAGCCAAAGTTTTGGTAACTTAACAGTGCTCCTCTGGGACTAGGGACTTAACAGTCCCTAAAGTATAAGATAGACAAACCTAACCAACCTAACCCTATTGCATTTGGCCTATCGTGCTCTCTGAGTAGAAAGTCCATTCTAAATAGTCCCTTCTGTTCGCTCTTTTGAGATCGCATACGCATTCCATGTGGCTATGGAGCTTTAAAGTAACTAATAATCTAATTTAATCTGATTTGGTCGGGTGATGTACTAAGCCCTGGCCTGCACTGAAGGTTCGTGCCACCGTACGTGCGGCGCTGAACGAGGCTGGCAATTGGCCTCGGAAATTCGTCTAGTAAGTCATGCAGCGTCCTTTCTGTGCTGCTCAATCTACTGAGTCTACAGCCTACAAAGAAGCTACGGCACATTTTTTTGAGCCACACTGGCGTGCCACCTTTTAACCCGTTACTGTTTTAATAGATTTCAAAATGCACTTTCATATGGATTGTGCTAGTTTTCCATAAAAGTTAATGCACTTTTATCCCTAGTGCAGATAGGTCAGCATAAGATTATTTCTGTCAAACCAAAACGTTGTGTTTACAAACTTTGAGTGGAGCAAATGCGCACCACTCGAATTAAAAGTTTAAAATGTCGTATTTAATACTTATTTTTCCGAAGGATGCACTCCGCCCGTGTATCGACCTCAGAACCTTGTGAACAGTAGGCAAAGGACGCTTCCACATATACTATTACGCAACCTCTAGCTACAGGCATTATGCTGAGGTCAGCAATCATCAGTTTATCGAGTAAACTCTTTGTACAGGGTGTCCTGTTAAGTGAAAGTTAATTTGACATCTAGTTTGACCCACGTTTGCTGATTCTTCTGTACGATCACTAGCGTAAAATTTCTGAAGCTAGGGCGGTTAAATCTTTCGAAACAATAAAACCTTCTCTGCCTTAAGTACATGGCTTAAAAAAATCTGCTGTAAAGCTTGGTAGTGGTGATCTTTCTATTTGTATGCTACATTGTTTTATTTCCTTTCACTTAAGAATGGACGTGATTACTAATATCTATTTATTCATTAGGTTTTCATTACAATTGTGAAAATTACCTTCGAAGACTTCCAACAGATTTATACGCTTACTATTTTTTCTCAGAGATTTTACTGCAGATAATATCGCCGAAAGCTTTCGTTAGAAAGTGTTGAGGGTCGGACCGTAGAACCTTAGTTTAAATTAGATTTTCTGTGTCAATAACGACGATGGATTCTATTTTTCATTGCTAATTAAGGCAAACAAAACTGTTCATTCAAAGCAATTGAATTCCATCCTCAGAGAAACTGGACGAAATACATCCGGTGAAGCAGCCTCTTTTTTCGGGGATGAAAGAGCATTAATTAAATTTTGATGAGCTGGAGAGAATCGCCCAAATGTAGCATCCCGAGCTAACGAAATAAGTTAACAAATTTCAGTGAAGAGTCTTTTCTTCAAAACGCCTCCTCGGAGGAGGCCTCAATAGCCCCCACCTCCATTTGCGACTTTTCAGATCACATTTTCTGCGCGTATGAATGCACGCCCTTATTTTTAGAGGCGGAGATTAATCTGGACAGCAGCCAGGGCTTTTAACCAACACGCTTTCGGGCCGTGTAGCTTAATACGGCGGAACGCTCGTCTTTCTTCCGGTTTTTTACTCTTGGCCTCTTGAATTATTCTAAACTCCGTAGCTTAATGAAATCCTTGCGAGCTCCGGAGCAATCGGTGAAACTCGATTTTTCAACGAATATTTCTGTATGAATTCAATGGTGACGAAGGAAGCGGATGTGTAACTGTTTCTGAATTCTGAAACTGACAGGACAAATTAGGAGCTCTGATGTCAGGTTAGTCGTGTCATTGAAGAGCAGGATTGTGCTACCACGGACTTAAATGATGTATTTGAAGGATTTCAAATGAGAGATAACAGGGTGTTTTTGGTTGCCTAGGCGCTACGAAGCTCTTACATTGAGGAGGGCTCGGGCTGGGAAGTTTGTAAATTTACTTAAATGGGCCTCTTTTTTTCTTCAAAGCTTAGCCTCTTTCTTAACACTTGACTGCGATTCTCTGCGCAGGAAATATTTCATGTCGACAAAAATTTCCGCTGTGAGTTTAAAATTGAAGGATTTTGCTGTCATAAATTTTGTTATCCAATTCATTTTCCCCCTAATCCAAACAAGCTTAGGTTAGATGATTGCATGTACCATATATGGCGCACGTCGCAGTCAAAGTGTTAAGTGTAGTTTCCAAGGTTAAATCAGTTTCTTCACGATTCAGACTAGAAAATTTCATGCCACTCAGATCAGTTCCAATCTACTCACTTGCACGGTTCCCCTCAGGAGCACAGAAACAGGCAATGGGGTTAGGTTAGTTCAGTTTGTCTACTGTTTGCTATGGCGACTGGCGTCCCCAGGAGGCCGTTGTTAGGGGACATCAGCCATAAACAGTCCTACATGACTTATATCTTTCGTGCCCACCTTGCTTAACACTTTGCCTCCGGAGTGGGTCATATATGGTACACGCGATCATCTAACATAATGTAACCAAAGCACTATCATGTATAAATACAAATTATCAAGTTTTCGTCAAATTTGTGTTCATCAATCGAATAAGCTAGCTCTGATTAGAAAGAAAACTAATAGGGTTACTAAATTTGTGAAACCAGAATCCTTCATTTTTAAATTCACAGCAAAGATATTTGTCGGAATGTAATTTTACCTGTATGGAGAATCGTAGTCAAAGTGTTAATTCAATTTTCTCATCTTCTTTGCTACCAATTCGTTGTTTTTTCTTCATTATTTTATCTATCGGTGTCAGGGTATCAGGTGTCAGAAAACACCTTGTGCCTAGATTCTCCGTTCTCTGTAGTACGTGTTAAATTATATTTTTTTTGCTTTCTTTAGATCGCATTTTATATGAATAGAAACGTTCAAACTAACTGATGATTTCATCTAACCCCTAATAGGGTTCTGAAAGTAACTCCGGGAGCAGTAGCAAGAACTTCCAGAGTTACCCCAAACATATGGAACTCTGAACGTCAGGGTAAAAACTTAAGAAGTCTGCGTGGCTTATTACATATTGCTACCTTATGCTCTAACATCCCGAGTAAAACTCACACCGCTATCTCTCAAAGCTATTATGTTAATTGCGTATCATACTGCCGCATTTACAAATCATTCACACACTGTTTCTCTAACCAGCCCAGAATTACCGTTGTGATTAGCCTTCTTCTGTTTATTCCCTGCGTCCCAGCTAGTGTGACACCGAAGGAAAATATTCAACTGTTGGTCGAGTTTTTTTTTTATGGCACATGTGTGGTGGTCCGTACTAATGCCCCTTTTTTAGTTGTGAATTGTAACTTGAAAACGTATACGAATGATATTATGCTCAACAATCTTTCTCTAGACGAAAGCCGTGAGCGTAAGTGACCTATATTTTTGCACCAGCGACCGCATCTGAGCCACAGGCACCATGGCTGTTGGTTTTAAGAGCCAGTGTGGCTTCTCAAAATTCGCGCGGACTTTTTAGAATCGTCCAAAAAACAAGACATATTCAACGGTTTTAAAGTTTTCAGTAGCTGATTGTGTACTTTTCCGGACTGGAAACTGTTGGTAGAATGAATATCTTGACTAAACCACGCAACTTCTTAAGGAAAGCTCAAGTGAATTGAAGAGAAAGTGGCAACAGCAACAAATCAAATGGCCCATTTTTGAATTTTCACTCCCATCCCGTACTGCCCGGCACCAATCCCGCACCGGCAACAGAGTAGGAGTAAACTAGGAGGTGTAAGATAAGTCAAAGGACTACTACTATAACTACCACTGGTGTTCAGAGTGAGAATTCATTTCACAATAAAGCTCGATTTCTGACGTAACATTTCTGCAAGGAAGTAGTTCATGTCTCGCATCAGTATCAGTGTATGTTTGTTATATTAACATGAAATATCCTTTGCTGCAATTAAAGAATGGGTCATTTTGCAGTTACATTTTGTATTTTTACCAAAACAACTTCGAAGTAATCCCAACCGTTGGAATCTTTGTGTGGGCATGGTTTTGAAGGCAGGGAACGATACAATGGATAAGGTAAGTCAGGTCTCTCACTTTTCCTGAGATCACGCGCAAAAGTACGTGTTTTTGTGGAACTTGACGAAAGGCTCAGGAAAAATGAGATGCCTTACTTCCTACGAAGTAAGGGTTCAATTCCAGGCTGGGCAAGCGGATTTTCACGGAACTTTAGAAAGCTCTTGTAAAAGAAAGCTTGAATTCCTCACATCACTCACGCACGCAGGAGTAGTTATAAGGTATTGAAAACCCTAGGATGTACCGAAGGATTTTTCAACCTTTTTACCCTCGCGTAACCCTCGCGTTCAATAACAAATAAGTTGGTCGTGAAGGTATCTGTATTACATTATTACAATAACCTAAAATATATTGTGCGTGTTTAGTTATAATACTTATATGTGTACAAAACTAAATGGAGCCTAATCGCTTAAACTATTTTGACTGGAAACCGCTAAGCTGCCGTAATGGGGTCTGTTTTGTTTGATACTATAAGTTCTTTCTTTCCTGATTTTGTGTCGTATAATATATTTAAATTCTAAAAAATTGATGTCCAGGCTGATGTTATTTACTAATACAATTAAATTCTCAGAATAAGACAAGGGAATAAGATGCCTCACAAGCACTTTTTTGTTTGGCTAGGTTATTCTTTAGAAATTATGACATAGGGCTGAACTTCACAGGAACCTAAAAATCGGAAAAGTTTCATATCTGCAGGGTAAACCTTTCTGTTTTATAAAATAAACTATCATGAAACAATATTTCTTTAAACATTGTTTCATTATTTCATCAATGAACATTATAAACTAACATTATTTCTTCAAAACTATACTTTTGAATTGAAGTTTCAGAGTAGAGAGCTCGTTTTGAATGTCACTTTAATTTTGATTAATTTCCGAGAGCTATTTTACTCAGGCCTACTCTCGAGAGTCTCGAGTGCAGTCTTCAAAGCTCAGACGAGCCTTCAATCAAGCGATGTTTTCAATTTCACTATCTAGATATTTTGCACTGGCCTCGAATACATATTTGTTTGAAGTGACTTGGCTACATTCAGCCTCTGATATCTTGCATGAAATATGTGCCAGAAGGTTAGACCTCAAGCCGTGACGCGTCAGATGTCACTCGCGTTATTGAGCTTCAATTGTTGACCTCGTTAGCTTCAACTTGAGATTCCATTTACCTTCATCTGAAGATTTTGATTTTGTGTTTACCTTGAAGTTTTAGATGAAATATCTCGTCCTATTTCAATTTCTTGTTGAAGTTGTAGTCTTGGCGTCATGTTTGAGTTGAGATTTTGGATTCATGTTTAACTCGAGATTTTGGATTCATGTTTAACTTGAGATTTTGGATTCATGTTTAACTTGAGGTTTTGGATTCATGTTTAACTTGAGGTTTTGGATTCATGTTTAACTTGAGGTTTTGGATTCATGTTTAACTTGAGGTTTTGGATTCATGTTTAACTCGAGATTTTGGATTCATGTTCAACTCGAGATTTTGGCTTGACGTATCACATGAGTAGGACCGTATGGTATTTTTGACAAGAGGATGTCACCAATTAAGCTGGGAATTAGGTGTTGGACTTGGGGTGTTGGACTTCCTTGTGGTGTTGGACTTGCTTGGGGTGTTGGGCATGCTTGGGGTGTTGGACTTGCTTGGGGTGTTAGACTTTAAATTTCAATTTTCACATCAAAATTTTGCTGCATGATCTTCAACTTCAGACAGTTTGATTGTCGTTGTCAAATTAATTTGGGGGAACTTTTTTCGTAGGGTTAGTCTACTATTTTCTTCATTCATGACATAAAACCGAGTGTCAATTTGCCCACAGGATCGCTCGCGTCTTTGAGAACATTCTGTTCAGAAAATAGTATTTTTTTTTAGTAAAATCGGCTCACACAACTGCAACCCCTCAGCGGCATAGGATAGACGAAAGGGTTAGATTAGTTAGGTTTCTCGATCGTATGCTATTGGAACTAGTGTTTCCGTGGGGTACTGTTAGGTTATTTAAACTGAAGATTGATTTTTGGGACTTCTACCTTTCGTACCTACTTACTTTTCTTTCAATCTCTTCTTCAATCTTCATACTTACTTCACCATTTCTTCACTCATTCTTCTTTGTCTTTCTTTCAGCTTGATTCCTAACTTACTGTTTCTATGCATGGAGATTCTGTGTGGGAACACACCTTGTGCATAAATTTCCCGTTATCTGCTGTCCATACTAAATGGTCCCTTAACTTCGCTTGGATCACATCGCATGTAGATAGGGAGCTTTAAACTAACGATGTAATAGTTCTAATCTAATCTCACTCAACTGCAATGAAGAGAAATCGAAAACCCTCGTTTGACCAATCGCCGCCCCTCATACCATTGGGTGTGAAAGTTTGGAGGAATAATTATTGCACGAGGGGCAGCCTGGGAAGGCCGATATAGCTGCAAAGATAAGGTAACTTTCATAAGGCAACATCTGCGTCAGAACTGGAGATGAATTCTCGAACTCCTATTTTCTCATGCATCTTATTGAACAATGAAGCACGGTCGCTGCAAGTTTACTGCTGATCAAGAATCTTCGTGATGAATACATGAATGAGTATTTAACCCATTGCCTTCGGATAGGCTGAGCCTTATCTCTGGGAGATCTAATTAAATGCACTCATTTGGACCTGAAAAAATTTAAAGACAATGGAACAACTTCAGGCAAATAATGCGAAGAACGTGAGCGCCGCTGTTGATGTAGACGCTCGCGGAGCACATTTGTGCATGAGTATTTACACGCTCCCGTTCACGAGGGCCTACACGCTCTCGTTCACGAGTGCCATCACGCTCCCGTTCACGAGTGCCATCACGCTC
>VOMN01057742.1:0-20927 GCA_014899125.1 Orchestia grillus | reverse complement strand
TCTCAATGGACGTCATCTCACATCATTTGAGGTCAGCCCAATCCATTTATGGGGATGTTATTCATCTATGATCATCTCAATTCATCTGTGGTCATCTCATTTCATGTATGGTCATCTCAATTCGTTTATGGACATCCCCATTCCATTTATGGCCGTTTCATTTCATGCATGGCCATTTCATTCCATTTATGGCTATCCCGTTCTATTTATGGTCATCTAATAGCATTTGTTACATTGATGGTCATCTCCTTTGATTTATGGTCATTTGGATCCATTTATGGTCTTCTCATTCCATTTATAACCATTTCAAGACCATTTACGGTCATCTGACGACGTTCATAATTGCATCGATGCATCTATGATCGCCTCAATTCACATATGGTCATTTTTATCTATTTACGGTCATCAGAACTATGTAAACTTTTACTGCCGCTTAATTTAGGATCCGCGTCCGCTCCTCACAGCCAGAGCTCGCATTCGCACGCGCATGCGCTGCTCTGTAGAATAGCAGTCCGAGTTGGTTGCCGACATCGACCGAATGTTACAGCATGTGAGATATTTCTCGCTCAATTTAAAAACACGGAAAAAATTGGTTGCATAAAAGCGTGTATAGCACCAACGCGTCTGTGATGTTCACTGTTTGGCTTGAATTCGTTCACTGTTTTGCTTGAATTCGTAGCAGCGATTCTACACTTAAGGCTTAAGTTCGAGGTGTTTTTTCCAAGTACGACTTACTATTAAAAAAAGGTCGTGGACACAGTATTTGTTCATCCTCACCCAGGAGTAATGCTTTTAGCACGAGCGGTACAAATAAATGGACACCCGTGTACAGCGTGGGAGGAATATTGCATGTGTGATATACTGATACATACTAAGATATGGCGGGTTAAGGATCTTTAACATAGTATGTGCTTTTCACCGATACCTGATGTAAATGCGTTCGTGTTCGGCTCGAATGTCGATAAAAATACCTAATTTCCTTAGTTTAACTCATTTCTAATCTAATTAAACTCTAGAAATTTTGTCAGCAGCACAGGAAGTTTTTAAGTTTTGGGTGGCTTAGAGCAATCACTCTCGCTAGAGTAATAAAAAAATTCAACTACCAAAGGAGAGGCAAAAATTTATTGACTACTGGAAGAGAGACACAAATTTCTCGACTACTGGAGGAGAGACACTAATTTTTTAACTACTGTAGGAAAGATACAAAATTTTCGACTCCTGAAGGAAAAACCCAAATTGCTCGTCTACGAAAAAAAGGCAGACAATTCGTTGGGCAGATGCGACCGTGATGGTCCACATCACAAGGCTGTAAAAGACCATTTTCTTCGTTATCCTTGTTTGCCCAAAAATGTACCGAGCCATAAGATAGGTGACCGTAATGAGCATCACGAGTGAGATGGGAAAGAAAAGGCTCTTTTTTGAGTCGTAAATCGGGATTGTTCGCCCAATAAATCAATTTTTTCTGCAAGAAAAACACTTTCCACCAAATGAATCTTGGTCTGAAGTACGGTACGCTTTTTTGGGAGGAAGTGCAGTTCGAGTCCCGTCAGCTGCATGCGAATAAAATTAAAATCACGATACTGTGTCAAAAATCACTGTAGGAAATTATGACTAGCTGAGGACGACCGAGCAATCATGAATAAGTATGCATACTACGCACCCTCAGTGAGGTTTGAAGTTGCTGGATCGGCTTTTCTCTCATTTTGATCTCAGATTTCTTCCTTTTCCTTCCGAAAAATTTCTTCTCATTTCGTTGGATTCCGAAGCCGATCCGAACATTTCTTGAACCCTTAGCGACGACATCTTGCTATTCATCAACTTCGCTCACTAGTTATTTTACTGCACTGAAAATTGGCGCCAGTTTCCAGGCCTACTTGGGCCGGAACATGTCGGAAATGACGAGAATGAAGTGAATTGAGAATCGTGTGAGGCAAATGTATTAAATAAAGATACCTAAATTGTCCATTGAATTTAAAATATTTCAATCGCTGTCATTAAAGTTTCATCGCCGTGGACCAAAAAGGAACACTCAAATCATAATTTTCTTGCTTGACTTGCAAAGCAAATTATTAGAATGTTTAAATCAAGTTCAGCAGTAAATAAATCTGCGTTAACTATGTCAGAAGCACAAGCTGAGATTATTTGGTCGAGTGGTTACTCAGAATGTTCTCTCAGAGAATTCACTCAGAATGTTCACTTAGAGAATTCACTCAGAATGTTCACTCAGTGATTTCACTCAGAATGTTCACTCAGGATGATCACTCAGGATGATCACCCAGAATGTTCAATCAGAATGTCCACTCAGAATGTCCACTCTGAATGTCCCCTCAGAATGTCCATTCGGAATGTCCACTAAGAATGTCCACTCAGAATGTCCACTCAGAATGTCCATTCAGAATCTCCACTCAGAATCTTCACTCAGAATGTCCACTCAGAATGTCCACTCGGAATGTCCACTCAGAATGTCCACTCAGAATGTTGACATCGAAGAAATACGCATGCTGGAGTAGCGGCGTGGGGGGACGGCCGGAGCAGCAGCCTCAACATGGCCTCCGTTTACACTCTGCGGGCGTTCGAAAGAAGCGACGTGAGGGGTCGCGGCGCTGAGGTCACGCGAATCATTCATACAATGTGAGGCCAATCCATGGTAAAATTCCCATGACAAGATGACGCTGAGGAGCAAGGACTGAGGACATAACAAGAACTTGAGTAGCTATCATTTATGAAGCGAATTCTGTGGGCTCTCCTACGTAAAGTCCTGCCTTTTCGCCGGAGCATCTATAATTATAATATATTATAATATAATTTTTGCCCGCCAGGTATGTTTATCAATTCTGTTATGAATTGATCGACAGAGCAGCGAAAAAGTTAAACTAGGTTAATTACCGCTGGAGTTGCACTACGTTGAAATTTGTTGAAAAGTCGTACCCGAACGTTCAAGTTTTATGCCGTGCGTCAGTGTTAGTTAGGAGAATGCACTGCAGCAAAAGACCTTCACGGCCAATCATGTGGCGTAGTCCAACCGACGGTAATCCATCACATTTCATCCTTTTTTCAATCCATTCCGACCGTACTCAAATGGATTGATGTTGGTGTAAAGTTGACAAACCGCCAGCTGAGACCGTTGCCACAACTTCGGACGTATATATCAGTGCTGGTAAATACGGACATCCTGACACTGTGTGCCAGTGCTGGTAAATACGGACACCCTGACACTGTGTGCCAGTGCTGGTAAATACGGACACCCAGACACTGTGTGCCAGTGCTGGTAAATACGGACACCCTGACACAGGGACTGTGCTGACTGTGCCACCGACGTCTAAAATATTTCGTGGCTGCCAGGGTACAAAATTTGCTCTGGAAAACTGATCGTACTCCCAAGTTGAACTTCAACGTATGATTCAAGGGATACGAACATGATCGCATCACCGAATGATATCTGGATCTGTTTATTGCTTATTTACGACGTGATAAATAGAACTTCAATAGAGATTGATAGCTGCAGACGCTGCCAGGAGAGCAGTCTGCGGACACGTTATCAAAAACTATTGTGCAGGAAACTCTGAAGCAGAAAACCATCATTTAATGCCTAGGTGTACGTTCCATGTGTACAATAACAACATTATTAGAGAGCTTTTCTTAAGTTTCCATTAGTAAATTGCATAGATTAATTAAGAGATATTTTTTAGGCTGAGTATCACTCAAACTGAAGAGCAACATGGGGCAGATTTGGTTGAACAAGAAAATGATAAGAAATGTATGAGTAAATTTTTCAGATTCTGTGGCCAATATCAAATGATACTGTTTCTCCACTCTCTAAGCATACATACAGAAACACGCATGATGCTTCATAAAGTTCACGACATCTGGATTTCACTTGAAAAGCAAATGACTTGAGATACATCATAGTTGCCTGCTCTCAAAGCAGATTACAAATGCATGGAGTATGGTAACTAGAGTCGGCCATAGTCACGTTCCAGCCTTAGAGGATTGACCACATCGAATCCACCGAACAAATCGGAACGAGAACATATTTAACTTTGCATGACTTACTTTAGTGATGAGTTGCTGCCGAGGCTCCCTGGAAGGACTGAGTTTGAAGCCTTCGACTTCCTCGAGCGAACTCGGCTTAGCGATTTGTTTGAGGGCCAGGACGATCTCGTCTGACGTCAGTACGTCAGTTACTAAAACGTTCTGCACGAACTCTTCAGACGTCATCGTGAAGAATCGAATGCTCGAGAGGAACGGCTCGACTTCTTTCCTTAAATTTTTTACTGTGTTGTTTAGGCCTTTTGGTTTTAGCTGTGCTTTTGCCCTGAAAAAACGTACGAAAATTTAAAATGAAGTGAAATGAAATGAGATGAAATGAAATGAAAATGCAGAGCAATGTCATGATAGAATTGTTTGCTAACTGCTCTTTCAGACTCGTTAAACATAAAAGGTTACTCTAGATCTACATAATTAGCGATAAATTGTACAAAAAGTGCATCTTTCGTCGCATGTTTGAGTAGTTTGCTAACTTCAACTGATTTAAAAGAAGCCACTGATATATTATTTTCCCTATAGACTGTACTCGAAAAATACATTAATGTTAAATTCACTAACCTTAACACCCAGGTTGCGAACAACAGGTGCAGGTATTTACATACCGCGTCTTAACTCTAATTAGGGCTGCTGTATAACCTATGTGCACTATGGAATAGGAAACGAGATATTTCCCCATAGGATTTAGTATTGATGAGAGCAATAGAAATTAGGGCTATGAACACTATAAGAATTCTGTAGTATTGGCTTCCCAAGGCACTACGCGCAAACAATACGTACGCTGTCAAATCAGGGGAAAATAGGCCTATTATCTACCGGACGTAAACATTAAGATGAAGGGAGAAATAAATCTGGTATTTAATTAACTCATGTGAACAATAACATCAAATGAGGAGTAGCCCTGTACCAATATGATATAATAAGAGCATGACGGCGATATTAAGCTACCAGGGGAACTAAATCGAGAATGTACATAGCACAACAGTGGAACAAAAAAAAAGATTAATGCTTAAATTCATTAAATAATACTTTCGAAGAAAAATTACTGGTAAATCGACGACATTTGTACTCACTATGATGTAAGTATAAGGAAGAAAACAGACCGCGTATCTACGATACGTTGTTGATAATTTAACAGGAAACACCCGCCCCGATACTGACTGCATTGACGATTTGGAGACAAAAATTCAGGCATAATAAACTGAGTTGGTGCTCAGTCTATTATGATATTTCATGCCAGTAATATGAAGTAAATATTATTTACGCTACGTGGACGAAGATAGACCAAAGAACAGCCAGTGCGATGCTGTCTATCCCCGCGCTTCGGACACGAAAAATTCAGGGATAATAGACGAGTACCTACGTTTAGAGACAGAAATATGAGGATAAAGAACACATACCTATGCTACACAAATGAAAACAGATCAAACAACACCTACCACGGGAAGGCTGACGGTCCCTACGTTTCGGACCCTAAAATTCACGAAAAATGGACTGCGTGACAACACTTTTTGACCGAAGTATGAGAGTAAACAGAGACGAAGTATCTATGATACGTAGAAGAAAATAGATCAGAAAATACGTACCACGACAAGACGGCATTGAATATGACGACTTCAGAGCTGACACTCAGAGGTTCACTGAGCAGTGATCGGAGGCTCTGAGCTGACAGCTTCAGCAGTGCCGGTGATGTCAGCACCGAATTACCGTTTTCCCGGAATATCTGAGAAATGTACAAAATTTAACGAGCTGTTTTACGTATGTTGAGCGTTCGATGAAAGAGGGGCGTAAGAGTAGCTTAACTGAAACACTTCTGTCGGTGTTGGTTGGACGTTCAAAAATTGCTTATTAAACTACCTAAAAACTTTTGATATAACAGTATAAGTTAAAGACACAAAGAAAATTCTTTTGGCGTTAAAAAATATATCGTGAATTTTGATGAAGCTCCTCTTCACGTCGAGCTCAACAAATTCAACATGTTAATAGTAGCAACAAATAATGAACAAAGGTATTTCAATATGCCCAATTTCGTGATAATTGGCTGTTATACTCCTGATAAAACATTTCCCCGGACGTCGAGCAAATTTAAATTATACTTGGAGCCTGTCTTAAATACTGTAGAGCATCTGATAAACTACACTATATAAATCGTAAATACCCATTATCTTCTGATTACAGCCAGGTGGATGGAGACCAGGTGGAATTATCAGTTACCTAGTATTACGGGGTTTAACAGATTAACAATACTAGATCAATTTCATTTAGCAATATCCTTTACATATATAAAATGATCAAGTGGTCCTTGAGGACACTCTATCTACAATCCATGTGTAGCTAGGACTTTTCTTTGCAGATACGCTATCTACTTTAAGGACACTTTGTAGACACACGGTCTACTACATACATGTAGATATGACCTTCCTTTTGCGATAGCGTCAGACGGATAAATGGCAATGAATATATCATTTATAGGCTCAGGATTATTACCTTCCGACACATGGCGAACAGCGAATCGTTGTCAATTTCAGCGGAGATAAGGAACTTGTAGAGATGCAGCACGTTGTTGCGTCTCACAGACGACCGCAGGAACTAAACAATACATAAAAAGAAATGAACAATTTGCTAACGTTCAAGCTTCCAAAATTAACCCCTTAACGGTCGTAAAATTAACCCCTTAATTAACGTGCGTGAATGTTTATTTTGATTAGCGGCCTCACTGAACGTGCTCGGAATGTTAGGTTTTCAGCTCTCGACAAGCTCACATTTTTTACATCAATCATTAACGTGTAGAAATAACGTTCGGTAGATTAACAGATATTTTTTTTAACAGAGATTAATGAATAAGTTGCGCATTGAAATACTGTTTATTCTTTCAAAGCTCGTCTCCGCGTAAGGTCGCTCTCAGTAAATTCCAGGTCTCGATAGAACACGGGCGCGGGTATCCTTGCAAGTGTGCTGTGATATCTGTCTCTCACGCGCAGTCTAGTTACGCTGCTCATGAGCCTGTATATATATAGCCTATAAACTGTTGTACACAATCGTCATCGTATGCATTGCCGCAAGACTGTCGTTAGTCCCATTTGGGAAACAAATGATGCGATAAATTCGATATGAGTTCTATGAACACGTTTACGAGAAGGATTTAGGGATGTAGTGGGATAAATAATGATAACACAGCTCGACCCGCAGCTGAACTCGATCTGCAGCTGTAAATACAGCGCAGCTGAGGCTGTCAGCCTCGTTCCGTGCAGCTGATAACCTCATTTGCACACAGAATCGGGAATAAAATCTTGTCAGAGTTGCTACAGTGCTAACCTTACAGTTTTTCTTTACACACAACAATAGAGAAATTGTTGGTGAAACAGTTGTTGGTGGGATGTGTCATAGGTTAACAACTTTATTTGGTTGAATGTTTATCAGCGACGTAGTGAGCAGCGACGTTACGTTAAATTTAAGCAACTCTGTTTATTTCGTAAGGCCATTTGAACCCGTGATAGTTACAAAGACGATATAGCCATGTTTCATAAGAAAGCAGCTAGTTTCTCCTACAAAGTTGAATTCAGCCTTATTGCACGTGCAGCATAAAATTACACTTGGTCTTTCGTACAAAGCTACCCGTATCCTAATTGCTAGAATAATTTTAACAGTTAAGGGTTAAATCAAAATACCAATATTCTATGCGTAGAAAACAAGCGAAAGTTCAGTATAATCAAACAACACTCACAATAATACTCAAGCTCCATTCAACTTGTTTTACTCTCTTTCCCATCGCAGTTACTCCCTGCAACCATGCACCAAAATATAACTTGAGTTCTGTGAGCATCAACTTTAAATGTGCGAAGATCCCCTACAAAATGCCATACTGTCCCCAACACGTCAACCTATTCACACTCAGTCAATGGAATGAGGTCGTCACTTCAGAAATTTTAAAACGCGAAAAAACAGTAAAACTTTTGTACTTCTTCAGTAGTCTAGTAACATCTCCCCCTAAGTGACCTTCTATTAAGAACTGATTTTATGATTCAATAGTGGCGGCCTCACGAAAGATAAATGTTCGAAACCGAATCGTAATGTTGTCTGTGACCACTTGGTTTCATCATACAAACAGCACAATTGTTTTAAGGACTAATATGTGAATGGTCGATCTCACCATAAAATGGTGAACTTAGTTTTTTTTAAGCAACGAACTCATTCGTCTTTAAGAATAAAACTATGCTTCGTCCTATAGCTGAGCTACGCATGCTGTCTACTGAAATAGTACATGTTTAATTTTCACAAAAGACCTGCCAACGACAAAATTTCCAATTTCGTCCCGTGAAATGCAAAAACTTTCACCATCTCTCAAAACCAACCAAACGCGTAAACACTTCTTATGAAACATCTGGGTTGAAAACAACGAACCCCATTGTTTTCCCATGCAATGGTGAACCTAAAACGGATGGCCAGGAAGACCCCATTAGCGACTGCGATGGTGCGTTAATTTCTTCTCTTCTATCAAGAAGAGAAAGAACACACAACTGCGGAGAGAGATGCTCTCAGAAGACCAGCATCTCGCAACAACTTTGTTCTAATAGTGAACCTCGTAAGCCTTCAAAGACAAAGTAAACGAGTGCTTTGGTCGACACAGATTGCAAAAGTTGCAGATTGTCTCCGTTCGTTTCGCTTTCCCATTGTGCAAAACGACGGCTACAGAAAAGAATCACACGCCTTCAAATCTTTTCTGAGCTTTTTCAATGGAATTCTGCGAATGCTTTGAAAATACGGAGCCGTGCTGGCTCTTTGGGACAAAACAGCAACGCTCGTGACAGATATTTTCTCTTGCACAATCATGCTGTGCTCGTCTCGCTTCTAAACAAAATGTTCAATTCAAGGCTAATTTCCTCACAACAAGACCTCGAGTGTGCCGATGGCCTGCGTTAGAGCACAGCGATGCCGGTTTAAAAGAAGCTATTAATATCGGTTACAGTGAAAAAATGATCCGCCTTCAAACAAAAAAAATATTTTAATGAGAGTGAATACTAGTTTATATTTTTTTCGCATTTTTCCAAGTTTGACGTCCTGGATATTGAGCAGAATAATATATTTTATCTTATTATATATAGTTATCATGGAAAATTTGAAAAAAGACTAATTGAAAACGAACAAAATTCATCATATTAGATGGGTTACCAAAAACTGTTACTTCGATTTGAAAATCTAAAGCGAGTTTTATATATTGTTGGTTTTGATTACATTATTTGCATCAAACCAAGTTTAAGCACAACAAAAAAGCGACCAGTGCTTGAATATTAAACATTTGTAAAAAACAGGTTTCTGGTATGCCGGAATGAAGCTCAAAAGTGATTACAATTTAATGACTAAAGTTCCAGAGAGTACACGACAGCATTCAGGCAAAATTGAATAACTGAACAATTTTTTGCACAGCCAATCCTATTTTTCCGATGAGTTTGAGCATGGCTCTCTCAGTAATGCACAAGGTTTTTAACTTAAATAATATCCGAACTATGTATTAGAAAAATGAGTTTGCTACAGAACCCTTTTACAGCCCACAGGGACCTTAGGGTCTTCTTTCACAAGAATGCCATTTATTTTTATGAACAAACTTTTATTAATACAAGGAAGAGAACATTTTTATTTTAACTTACTATCACGAGTAAGACGAGTTTTTAATAACAAACGAGACTGACTGAGTGAAAATTCGCTTTACATTCAGCGGTGATTGTATGTCTGAAGGCACTGATTGGGTGATGCTTAAATAATAATTTGTAACGTTTGATGTGTCCCCTATGTAAAAAAGATAAAAAAATTGGAAGTGCGCCCACTTTTGTTAAAACATTTTATGTCCAAAGGTGTCGATTCAAGCCAGCCCGTTGTGCTCTAACCTTCGCTTCGTTCAACGGCGTGCCACAATTTATTCTTCTAGCTGGTAACTTTTACCGCTGTTTATAAAAACTATATCAAGTATTCCAGCCGGCTCCTGAGACAGGCAACTTGATAGCAAGCTTGATAACTGCCGCAAAAACTATATCAAGTACCCTCTTGTTCTTGCTCCTGGCAGTTGATTTGCATAATCAATGAGTGGGACTAAAAACTCTAATGGCTCTAATCTGTAACATTAATTGAAGCTTTCTGATTAGACTATCGTTTAGCCTGTCTCTCATTAAATAACACGCGATCAATCCTGATAACGAGGGTAGAACGCTAAAAAATTCAAGTAACCGCGGGCGTTTGAAACAGCGATGAAAACTGATCTCTGATGTACTCAATATTTTCTCAGTCATTTTCTAGAAGCCTTGAGATGTCAGTCTGCAAAAAAATTATAATTTCTACTTACGCTCGACTTCTAAATCTTAGTTTAAAGCGACCATTCGAAGGCGATGTGAATCCTCTGCACTTGATAAAATTATCCTATGTCAAAATGTTAAATCGAAGGCTATGTCAAATATTTTTGAACTTATTTATCATCGTCATAAAGATAAAGTTTCTTTATTTATGTTTTCAAAATTCATGTCACCATCAAGCACTCATTTTGGATCAGTTTGCAAATCGTTTCATGAGGAGACACGACCTCGTGATTAGTATATATTTTATATATATATATATATATATGCAGCCATGAAAGCCATTAAATTAAATTCTAAAGAAGAATGTCACAAGCTCGCACAGTATGCATAATTTGAACAATTTTAATTACACACTCGCAAGATTGTTTCAAACATTTCCTTCAATAAAAAGTATTCCTCAACACTTTGCTGTTTTGAATACCCCAAATTTAGCGATTTCGCGAATAACGTCAGCTGAAATCATAGGGTAAAATCAATCATCCTACAAAGGGAAGAAACAGCAGGCAAATGAATGTATTAAGAAATGCGCAATCAAAATACATGTTTGTCTCAAGTCACTCGACATTCAGGGTCTTCAAATCCATACAAAGGGAGTGTGCTCAATATTGGCTTCAAAGAAACCACATAAAATGTTCTCTACACGATTTTGTGTATCAAACCTCTCTATTCTTTTTCCCGCGCTGTAATTTCTGGAAAATACATTTTTTTGGATGCCAGTATTTCTACGTACTTAGGTTTCCACAATAAGGGGTCAGATTTGATGTACTAGCTTTCCGTGAAAGCTTCAAATTACCTCACTGTGAGAAGTTCTTTCATTGAATAAACGGCTATGCTACTGCGCCCATCATTGAATACGAGGTGGCCCAAAAGTCGCCTTATTACTTTTGGCTGGAAGTTTTAGAAATGACCATAGTATGTACATTCAATGAGGGGTTATTCCCCTGCTTTTTAGAAAATAATGTCAAGGGCAGCTACTTCTAAAATAACCCCACTCATAGGGTGGCCTAAAAGCCACTTAATAACCACTCATTACACAAGAATTATGAAAGACACAAAGTGCTAGTAAGCTGCAATTAAAAGAAGAGGAATACTGGGAGTTTTTGAAACAGGCCGATTTTAATGAGACTTACGGATTCAAACAATAGCATACTTTTGATACCCCTATGACGCAGTGGAAGAGAAAAGCCTTGGGAGGCTAAATCCGGCAAAAACTGTATTAAGTGCCCTCTTGTACTTCCTCCTTGTTCTTCCTGTTGTCCATGAAATAAATTTCTTGCCATATTGCGCACAAATCTGCGTAGCTAGACTATCTGCCGTGCGGTAGGCAAGCTTGGAAATATATTAGGAAGAAACTTCTAATTGATATCATCAGGAATTACTGTTAAATATGATCGAATAGATTATTATTAATTATGCTACCAAATTCAGACCACATGAGAGTAAACGAATTCAAATTTCATGGAATATTTACCAGGGGCTCTTCAATTCTTTACTTCCCGCCATGGGAGTGCCATCTGCCATTCCGTAATTTCTATCACTACGGCCAACAGCTTTCACTGAATGAAAATTAAACTGCTATTGGTTAGTTTGGTTATTGATAATATTTATTATTGGTAATTCTAATTACAACAGGTAATTTCAATTACAATAGATAATTCTAAACAATTTTTGAAAATATACAGTTCACGCTAGAAGTGGAAATTCTGATTTCTACGAGTTATCCCAGTTGCCTAAAATCGTACCAAAAGGTAGTTCCAGGCAGCAGAGGTAATGCCAGTTATTACAAGTAGCTCCAGTCAATACATGTGGTTCCAGTTTCTACAGGTAATATCAGTAGCTACAGATAATACCTGTTACTATAGGACGTAGTTTTAGATACCGCATGTTAATCAAGAACCGTAAACCTCTTTTGCCGAGCTGCTTGAGTGTTTTAAAATAAATAGCATTGGGTCGTTGTGCAAACATACAGCTGGAAAACTCTGCAACTGCCTCCAGTCTTTATTTCTATCTGTGTAAATTGACCCTCGAACAAATTTTTCAGCAGTAATATTTAGCTTTCAGCATCGTCAGCGTGGTATTCGTACAGCATCACGTTTACACTTCAGAACTGAAATTTCATTTACGTGAAATTAAAGCCGATAAACGTGATGCAGATCCAGCTCAACGTAAATAATTCATTTTTATTTTAGTGCTAACCCCTTTGAAATCTTACGACGACGCAACCATCAGAACATCGGTTTAAAAATTTAAAAGCTTTATCACCAAAAAAGCGTACTTCCAAGTTGAACTAGACGATTAATCTGACAATGTTATTCGCTTGAAATTGGAAATCGTTCGTTTCGTTTACTGCATGCCAAATGATAACATCGCATAAATTTTAGGGATATTACAAGAGTGCAGACGGGAAATGGTGGACGTTCGCTGTTTTATAACTGAAGCGAAGAACTCGTGAAATATCTCAGATAATTATCTTATCTGAACAGGAATTTACTCATTGCCTGGTTCCGGGGCATCCGATAACGAAAATGATGGTTATTTTTACTTTTTTCCTGATACCTGCATAAGTTCTTTTATGTTACACATTAATTTTTAGCCATAAAACTATTAGTTTCACTGTACAGAGCAGAATCCAATAATACTGACTCATGTTTAGCAGCTATGATAAAGTATTTTTTCTGCAAGGAATCCAATAATACTGACTCATGTTTAGTAGCTATGATAAAGTATTTTTTCTGCAAGGAAGTTAGATCCATTGAAAATTCGAAAGTCTCGTCAAAACCAGCTGAAGCCCCTAGGACACTCACCAAACTCGAACATGGATCCCTACTTGAGTAATTAATATTTATTGTAGCATTCTACTGCAATGCGCAATAGTTTTCCTATTTTCAATTTTACCTAAATCACTACCATACTTAGTACCATATTCGGTAATTTTGTGCTTAGCTGCCGTGCGTTTTCATTGATCATTCGGAATGTTACGTCTGGTTAGCAAAAGATTCTCGGCAACTCTATTTACATAAATTATTTGAGTGTTCAGTTTACACTCGGGATGTTCAATCCCGTAAATATGAACATCTCGAGAACTCTGTTGACGTTAAATTATTTATTTGAGTGTTAAGTCCGCACTCGATCGGGATGTTGTCTCGTAAACATCAGCATCTCGGGAACTCTATTTAAGTTAAATTTATTTAATGATTATTCAAAAACTGCCAAGTAAAATGAAACAAGCGAGTGAAGACTCACAAAAAAACAAGATGAGAACAATCACTCGAGAGCACATGCGGTGCGTGATGCACATCTGATAAGCCGACCTCAATCTCATGATTTTCGGACGGTTCGTAAATTTTCTTCTCAAATAAAGCGCACTTCCCCATATAATTCATAAATTCCTTGCACGAATGCATCCGTTTGAAGTAAGAAATAAAGAACTCAATGTTACTTCGTATGACAAGATTTTTAAAAATAACGTATGTATGATCATTGAGTTTGTTAATATATTTATCACTGCCTACTATTAAATTCAGTTGAATCCGTCGGTTTCAGTTTTCACTTACGAGATTTTAACATCATTCGCAGAGACGGGCTTCCAAGGCCGCTTGATCAGGAATCTACTTACTTTTCAATTTTTACTCACTTTTAAACAACAGTCGTAGGCGCCAGCAACCATGTACTTCTCAGATAACCTGTTGTACACAAAGAAATAAGCAACAATTAAAGTTTTATGTTCTATTCGGAAAATTTCTAACAATTTCACAAAAGGCTTTAAATGTATTTTAAGAACTGGATTACGGTTTTCCATAAAATAAAAAGTATGTTCATATTAGTGGAGTATTAGTTTAATACGCTATATATGTGTTCAAGTATGTAACATTACATACAGGTCATTTATATTTTCTTTTATTGATAATAACACACATCACCACCCGCATAGGCCTTCTACCTTTCCAGTAAAGTATAAACAATCACTAAAGCTTTTCCAAACCTCAACTTAGGCTACACAGCACATCAATACACTTCCCTAGGTCTCCGGTACTTGAATAACAAAAAAAACACAGCATTACTCACTCCAAAATTTGTAGCGCTAATTCGAGGCTGTCAATTTCCGTCTTGTCGCAGTAGATGTGTTGCATGAGCCAAGTGAAGCCTGCGACAGGGTCGTCCCGGACGCCAATCACGTCCTCGCTGGAGCAGTAGCGCGGGTCACTCACTAGCATCTCTTCGAAAACCTGGCTGCGCGTCGCCAAAATCAGGCGGTGTACCTGTCATGAAGACGGTCAATTTACTTGTTCACCCAGCGAATGTTATCGTGCTTGTCATAAGTGCTAGTTTAGAGTTCCGTGAATGCTCTGATAGTTTTAAGGGATTTTGTCACTGGAATACTTTAAAACAGTGACGCTTTTTCATGCTTGAACTGATGTCTAGATAATATATGATAGTCCCGAGATGTGCTTCGGTCGACATTTTCGAAGTATTTTATGACAAATTTCTCCTGTGTCAAAACGTTTTGGAAATGATCACAGTTAGACTTGACTCTCTCATTACGCTTTGGAACGACAGCTTGTCGTATGTAAAAGTAGAACAGAATCTCCCATTCGGTAAGACCGAGTTTCAATCCATAGCGGGAACTTGAGACCTTATATTTAATAATGCAGCTCCACGAGCGACTGTTTCCTTTCTTTTCCATTAACATCTCTAAGGATAATTGAGTATTTTCATTTTTAGATGAAGACCTGTACTGCACACTGGTCTTACGTAAAAAGACTGATGGACACGCCATAGTTCTAAAAATGACTCGAGAAACGATCATTTCAATCTATACATTCAATCTATACAACTTACGCGTCCCTCGTGGAACGCTCTTCAGTGTATTCAATATCAGAGCACCGCTTTACATCTCATATTCAATGAGGAAAGTTGCCACTTTTGCTATTGGGAGGTCATCATCAAAGCGTCCATTCGACGCCATGTTTAAAATGAATTAGGGTTCGCTACTCAGAAAATCGAATTCCCTCTCTCAGGTGTCGGAATGTATTTGCGCCTGATGGTGAACACGTAAAATGTGCGAGTCGCACACGCGTGATAAGACGACCGCCACTCCAGCAGGTCTTCATTAATATGCTTCTACCAATGAAATTTCATCGGGCCCCGATACGAGCTTTTTCTGCCCTCAGGCATCCCCCGAAATTAATTGGCAATGCTCTTTCAAATTAAAGCAGGGAGTGCGCAGGTGATCAAATTAGTTTCAGAACTTGATGTTGAAGACTGGGTGCAAGTTACATTGAATGCACGAAGGCCTGTGTAGGTTGAATCGAAGTTACAACACTCAGTTTGACTAAGATTAATTTTGTGTTAGTTGGGGATCAATTGTAAAAGTTTGTCCCTAGGGTTACGATACTTAGTACACAGAAATTTCAGTAAATAGAATAGAAATTTAGACAAGCAAACTTTAGTTAAACCAGCTCATGACAAGTGGTCCTCTCAAACGTTGGACAAAGGTTAAAGGTTCAGGGCAGAGATAGTCCGGTCTTGGAANCGGTATCCACAATACAAGATTAAACGAAGAGTATAAATTTCGAAAAACTGAGATCCGACAGACAAACGTGTGCACGGTTTCAAGCAAACAAACAAGGCGACCAGAGTTTTAGTATTATATAGACAGATAGATAGATAGATAGATAGATAGATGTTACTCATCATTCGCAGGGGATTTCCATTCTTATCTCATACTTTTGTTGTGTACTCCAAGCAAACTTTCTCGATGGATCGTCCCTGATCATCAAAAATTATTAACACTTTAGGCCGCCCATTGACTATGCAGCGGCGATAATTACCAATGGGATGGGCGGCGAATAACTTAAACTGGGAGTTGAGTCGACAGAAACAAGTGAGAACTACAAGATTGTGGCCCCTGCTGGCGCCACACGTCGTGGCCAGCATGGCGGTTACGGCCACTCGCTGCACCTGCAGCCCAAACTTAGGTAATTATTGATGTGTTTTTGTATTTACATACTTTGTTGTTTTACATAGGCTCTTTGATTTTGTTTTAGGCAATTAGTTTTCATTTTGGGCAGTTTGTTTTTGTATTTAGGCAAATTATGCAATTTATTCATTGCTTCAGGCAATTTTTTTAGTATTTAGGTATTTGTTTCGGTTCTTGGGCTAATTATTTTTGTTTTAAACACTTTATGCTTGTTGTAGGCAATTTGTCTTTGATTTGGACAATTTTTTTGCTTGAGGCAATTTATTCTTGTTTAAGCAACTTTTTTTAGCAATTTATTTTGTTTGTAGGCAATGCGCTTTTGTTTTAGGCAATTCTGTTTTTAAGCAATTATTGACATTGCTACTCGCATCTGCGCCTCCAGGAGGCAGTAATTGTTTTGTTGAAAAAATTTCGGCGTTACATACCTCATACAATTATCTGTGTAATTTTTTTTTTGCTGAGTGATGAGCTTCAAGTTCAATAGTTCTGCTCCTGAACAAATGCATTGATTTCTCGGGGGTCAAAAACATTGATAGCTCACTGAGTGCTCAGAAAATATCAAGTAAATCTTCTATCAGGTATGCAAAGATTGCAAACAGGAAATGTTTGTCTTCAATTTTACATATTCATTTAGGTCATGGCAATAAAAGTTTTTATCATGTAATGACATCATATCCGATAAAGGAAATTAGGGTTAAGCATGGTTTTAATCCTGCACATTGATCGTGAAAACGAATTATAAAAGTCCAGTATTTTCACATCAAATGTGACATTTTTGAGGTGAACGTGCATCGTCCTGATGTACAGCATTTCCCCGACACGTGTAAAAAATGAGAACGCTCTAATTTGAAGCCTACATTTTTGCTTTCCATGTGTCACTTATTAAAAAAGAACACTAACTCTTTGAACTGGAGCCTAAGCCCACAGTCCTATTTTAGAACTAATTGTTGGATTCTAAACTATTTTTGTGTCAGGGGAAGTTTTGTATAACATTTGTTCATTTTATACTCTGTGTTCATAAGGAGGGTGATTCTCAACCCGGAAGATTCATTACTCAGAGCAAGGTTCAATTCTGAAAATGCATTACTGGAATTGGGTGTAACTTTAAAGAATGTAGGTTATAGGTTATCCCATTTTATCGTTCTATATCTCGAACACTTGTGAAATATACACCTGTTGACTACCGACTCCACGCTTTAGTTGAAAAGCTGAAGTTTTTTCTGCAGTGAAGGCGACTCAAAATCCTTAGTTATATTTTATAAAACGTTTTCGTTTTTCTATTCTATTTTTCTTTTGGTGAAATGGTCAGATCACTTTATTGTTCAAAGTGTAACCCGAAATGAATGCCTAAACAGTCACTTAACCTCAAGCTCTTAAATTTTCTCGTTACTTCGACTGCATTTGTCGATAATAAATGGGCTTAGCACTTTTACTGCGATTCTCCACACAGGTAAATGGGCAAATGTCTCTAATCGGAATCTTAAAATGAAGGATTTTGGTTTCACAAATGTGGTTACTTTATTAATTTCCTTTCTAGTCAGAACTAGCTTATTCGTTTGATAAACACAAATTTAACGAAAACCCCCAAAAATTTGTATTTATACGTGATAGTGCTGTGGTTACATTGGGTTAGGTTAGATGATCGCGTGTACCATGTATGATCCACTCCGGAGGCGAAGTGTTAAAACAGCCAAAAATGGGTTTTGTTAGGATAAGTTCGAATTAATTTTCTCGCATAATCCACGTCGTTTGGCTGTGCGGATCTCCAGAGCCTTGGCGTATCACAGCGAGTTCTGAAAACCTCTACAATGTTCATTTTTAAATAGTTGTACACGTTGACGTATGTTTCAGCGTGCTTATGCTTGATTAAAGAACAAATATTAATCATGTTGAAAAGCGTTACAAAAAGGTTTGGTGGTTTTCTGTAGACTTAAACATAATTTAAATAGGACTATTTATTGTAAGTTAGGGGTCGGCACTGAGTTTACGGTGTTCATTGAGACCGCCATTAGAAAAATATAATGTTTCGGCAAATAAAATATTTTAATATTTGTCACTAGTAACGGAAAAAAACTTTACGAAATTTAGACTCCGCCTTCATTAGAGGGAATAGCCGTCCATTACAAAATAACGGTCGGCAAAAATTCTAATGGCACGTTGCATTGTTCTCTTTACATAGAACGGATGTTGACTCATCAATTTAAGTTATTACTCATTTACCCATTTGTTTCACGATCAGTTTGCTTAGATCTGAAAATTTCACAGCAGAGACTTTTTAAAAAACCTCAGGCGAGATTTACAAACTTTGCAACTGTTCCTTGACCAATCTCCTGTTCAAACGCATTGACGAGCCGTTTCCAAGTTAGAAAGAGAAAATTGTTGTCGTGCCGGACACGGTGGCTGACAATCAATTAACGGAGCACCAGCTCACCCGAAATTGCTTGCCGTCCGGTCCGACCGCGAAGGTGATGTCCGAAAGCATGCCGGTGGAGAGCAGAAAACTCAGGGCTTTCGAAGAGCTGGTGAGGCCATCTTGCCATGGCCTCTTGTCCGAGACCTCGTCCGAGAACCGAACCACTTTGCCAATTCCTGACATTTCTTGAATTAAAGTCTCAGGTCAGAGCCTCAAACGCTCCGTGTCAACAAATTCAACGAACGCGGCCGCTCAATTTAGCAGTTTCCGAGGTACACAACTAAGTAATCAAACTAAAAGGTGTTCTAGGCACTCGTTGAATTATTTCCTGATTTTTAGATGAGAATGTTCTTGCATCGTTAGTACGAAAACGATTTACAACTACTTCATGTACTTTTTCTTATGCGTGTAAAAATTCACTCGATGTATCCTCACTATGATTCTTCACATCGTTATTATTTGTAGGATACATTGAGTAAGTAGCAGCGAAGAACACCTTTAGCCTGTATGAAATTTAAGCACCAACTTCACAAGAAAGAAACACCGTTCGTTCGTAGCAGAATGTGACGTTATACGAGATTCACCTATTCTCTTTTCATTCACAAGGTACGTGATCCTATTTTGAATTGTGATTGCGGTAAATACTTTCGAATTTAACGACAAATTATCGACTCGACACACTCATGCAGCTCCTCTCAAGGTTGACAGAAAACTGTTTACCAAGCGTTCAGAAAGTTAACACTAGCCTGAATGCGACTGGTATCAGATACTGAGGCCTTATCTTATCTTGATCTGTGAGCGTCGCATAATGTATGTAGACAGCGAATTGCAACCGATCGCTTTTACAGTGCACAACTCCTTTGCGGTGCACAACATTAATCGACGACGATGATTATTGTAGTTAGTTTTAGAGGAGATTTTTAAGGACAATTTTTAGTCATTGTGCGCTGTCTCCTTTGCAGTCTTCAGTATCTAAGAGCTTCAGCGTTTCAAGGGCACGGGACCTTCCATGCCTGTAAAACTCGCAAGCCACTTAGTGTCTTTGAAAATAATGTTGTCCAAACTCTTCCTTTTCCTCGGTTTTTACTAAAAAGCATACAATTCTGTAAATGGCTAAAAATAATACAAAGGCCAACGAAACAGTATCTTATTCTTTTTAACATATCCTTTAATTTTAAGGACAAAGTGCTCCATGCTGCAGAATCCATTGTTCTCCAGTGGATGCAAGGCGAAGAACTGAGAATTTGGGAATGGCGGAGACGGTAACACCTCTTGACGTTCTTTTAATTGGAATCTGTCAAGCAAGTGCTCCTGAAAGCAGTCCTGCGCCAGTGATTAATCGAGCTGTCCGTTGATGGATTGTAGGCGGAGAACCGCGATTGTGTCGGGCTCTTGACCCGTTGAACTGTGGGTTCGTCAGCACTGTTTCGATTATTCGAACTTCTCTCGAAAATAAAAGTAAGGCCGTTGGCCTGCTTTAATAAGCAAATGCTATAATAAGATAGCACTAGTGGTGATGTGACGGCCCTTGCGGGTGCGGTACACGTGTAGAGCTATCATTTTGTCGCCTGATAATTTCACAGGACGTTGCAATCAGATTAATTTGTCTTACCTTGGGTACGAGGTCGTAATATAAATTAATTTTCCCCATTTTCCTACGATGCCTCTATTGCTGAATGGAGAAATGCTTCAATGAAGCTTTCTTGTTTTTCAAGCCGAAATGTGGTAATTTTCGCTGCAAAAACAAGATCTTATAATTTAAATTCGAAAACAAGTACGTCGGCTAACTTAATTTAGTCCGATAGATTCACAAGTACAATTCCAGCATGCTTGAAAACTTAGGTGTGTAAGAAAAAACAAGATAAACTTTATTTTGGTCGTCCTAGCTACCCATTTGCGTCTAAATTCTTACAGCGCGAAAGGAAAAAAGTAGACGCTCATCATTATGAGACCGGGGACATCCACGACGTATTTATTAAGTAAGACACGATCATTTTCACAGGAAAGAAATACATTTAGGAGTTCTGATCTCACCCAAATGTTTCCGCTGATGGGAGAGCTGAAAAAAGATAGTGCAGGACTCGTGCTCACACCTCGCAATCTCATTGAGAAATTGGCGTGTCACTCCGGCGCCGCAATCGTGCCC
>VOMN01057737.1:0-20985 GCA_014899125.1 Orchestia grillus | reverse complement strand
GACCAGTAACGCTGCTCCAAAACACAGATGCTGGGTGTTCATTCGTTGAGATTTTCAAGTGCAGGGAAGGTCGAGGCTACACAAAACTGGATCGTCTTTTTAACTGAAAGAAATCAGGGGCCGTTCCCATCAGCCTTTATCTTTAGGGTGCTAAGAAAAAACAGCGTGTACTGTAGTTAAAAAAATCCTCTATAGTGTGTGTAACAGGATCAAACAAACAAATTTTTTCGCTGATTTTTACATTTTTATTACGATATAGGTTTAGACGCTGCTTCAATACATCTTCGCATAAGAGGTAAATGGATCTATTTTGTTACCACGATATTGGACAAAGGAATCGGAGCCATCTGGTCATGTAGAATCGCACAATTGCATATCTGTCTTTGATAGCACGACTGTTGATACCCTGCGCATTTTGGATTTTTCCCTGACCTTTGCTATCTGAAATAAAAAACTATCTACGTGGCCTTCGTCTGGTTCGATACTGGGCTGCATGTTAAACATATATAATTCCATCATGAACCGAGAATATTCAACCACCAGAGACAGTCTCATGACTCGTCAAAAGATAAAAACGCATGTTTATTACAGACTGTCCACTACGTGCCAGTCATTGTTGCAAGCCCAATTTGATTTGTGTTCAGAATTTTGACCTCCAAGAATTCGGGATGTGTGTGCTCTTGCGTCATGAGCACATCGAATGCCTGAAGCTAAAAATTGTGAACACAAATCAAATGACGCTTTAAATAAGCACGTCCTGAGTCGAGAATCGACTGCACATACATGGCACAATGTGTCTGCTCAATAATTATTACATTCCCAAGTTTCGTGGCTTGTAAAGAAAAGTCGCTTTTAAATCCATACTGAATTATAAAAATCCATTACTAAAATTTACCCTAAGATGACGAAATGAGATTCTTCTGTTGTTTCATTTCATTATTGGTATGAGGTTGTAGCTGAAACTGGCATTTTTATTTATAAATATATTTCTTATTTCATGTTAACTACTCAGGTTTTCTCAATCTAATCATATAAGTTTATTAGTATTTCAAAGCCCTGTCAAAAAAATTATGAAATTCCGTATTTTCGGTCAAGCAACGGCATACAATGGGACATTTTATTAACAAGCATGCGAGAAAATATATAATATGTATAACCTCATGAACGTGTGAGCCTGAATATACCTTTCAATAAGCCTGACATACAATATAATAAGACCTAATAAAATTTCATAAATATCCCGAAATAAAGTCTTATGTAAGCCTTTGTTGACATTCATTGCTATAAAACATAAATATCCCCCCCTTTCCCCCCCATCTGGTTTCGATAAATTACATCGTCAGTGAATGTCATCTGGAACGATAAAATACAGAATATAAATTACAGAATTCTGATTTAAGAGTTAAGATACAGATGTAAGAATTCTGTAATCCTTGCACATCTACAAAAAACGACGCTAAATCCAGACCTTACCTCAGTCCCGTTACACCTTAAAGTGAATCTGTTGGCCAAAATGTACTCAGTTTTTTTTTTGCAACGCGCAGTTTGACTATGTAGGAACTTTCAATTTTGTCTTAGTCTTTGTTTTCTTAGTTTAGAAATGTGTCTTTTTTCCACACAAATTTTGCTATGTAATTTACATCCTGCATTTTATCGTGTTTTATGAAGTTCACTGACGATGTTATTTGAAAAATCAGACTGATATGAGTGTCACTATATGTTTTTATAGCAACGATTGAGGTTCTTTTTATACTCCGATTAGATTCCCTACTAATAAACCAATTTTTGTTAAACATTATTGCAGACTACTCGCCACCAAGAATTAATACTAATGAAGTTTATGCAGCTAAAAGCACTTGACTCCTGTCGTGGTGCCAAAAACAACTCGTTGCAGTTTTCTTCTTTAGTTTAGGCCTGAAAATGAATAACGTAAAACTGTGCCTCAAGATGACTTGAGTATCGTACGTGACTCAAGTCCCGCCAGGACCTCACTCGATAAGATAAAATCACACCAGCACTCTACAGAAACGCAATGACGATTAGTCGTTCACAATCTTATCGCAGGTTGAGTATGTAGACCAGGCAAGTACGGGCAACGATTGATACACTATCACATTTAGAGACTTTCAGGTTCTCGCTAGTGAACTCTCTCAGCCTTCCAACTCCTAGCGACAGCCATCACTGAGCTGTTGCTGTATCGTAATCGGCGAGAAGCGTATTGCACGGTGCCGTGCGCAAAAGTGGAGTACAGCTGATTATTTTTAGAGATAATTTAACAGTTATACGTGGTGCCGTGCTCAAAAATCAACTGCTAGACATTTTCGTATTCGATCATTTTGACGCCGCGGCATGGGACTATCGCATCGTTGAGATTCTGACTGTTTCTCATCTCGCGGTCGCACTTTAGCACCCACTTATAGGCGTGTGGGATCATTATAGAACAGTTATAGGTTGATCCAATGCAGAAAGCATTTCGCGATACATTCAACAAATATTTGCAAGGAGTCAAGAAATTAGAAAACTTTTAAAATCAAACTGATTAACTCGCTCTACAAATTCTCTCAAAAATCGAATTATGAATGCAAGGTTTTAAGGGATAATCTTTTATTGTTAACAACATTAAATACTTATGTAAATGAACTTTAAAAATAATTTTAAAAAACTACAGATATTTTGTAAAACTTCTACTTCATACATAAAACTCTGCAGGGCGTTTCTGAATAGACTGTTCAGTATCGAATAAATAACTGGGACTGATTAAACTCGTCAGCTGCAGTTTGCTCCTACGATCGTATCTTGATGATAAATATGATGATTCTTATTTGAGCCGATTAGGGCGTATTGGCACAGTAAACAGGTCTTAGTGTAGTTTTGTGGTCTCCAAAGACACAGATTGAGCGCATAATTTTTGAATGGGAATCACTCATAGTCCCTCTAACTAGCTAAAAAGTTCAAACATTCCGAACGAATCAGCGGGACGCGCTCAAGAACGCTTGATAAAATACTCCATGGCTATGCTCCTCTAAGGCTCAGATTAACGGTGTAGGCGGACGATATTTATAATAATTAAAATTCGAAATTGGTTTGATATCTATTTCATAACACGGTTTCGGTTGATTCTTAATTCTGAGTATCTGAGGTGTTATTATCAATTATAAAGCCATCATGATCATGATGCAAAACTGTTTCTTTGGTTGGAATTTTCATGCGGAGCTCTCATTATACAAAGAAATGAAGAAAAAATGATATGAGGAGAATCAAAACAACGGACAGGGTGTTATTTAAACTTGATTAATTCCTTAATCATAAAAGGATTTTCAACAACTGAATCCATATATTCCCAGATATTGCAATCGACAGTTAATTGCAGACTTGGGAGCTTCCAATGAGCAGCCAATCTCTCCTCCCATTATTCATTAGACACAGAAATAGAGCCTGCTGGCTTAGTTTCATTTACTAAAATTACACATTGAGCTTTTGTCAGAATCGCGGTCACGATGCCTTGGATTGCCAACTTGATTTTATTTTGTCTTAATTCTAGGACTGAACAATTTTTAGGAACTGATTTCATAATACGTTTTGAGGACGAATTTCTACGCGGGTTTCAGTTCAAGATTTCAGGTTCTAAATTACAACGCTAGTGCTAATTGATTACTGACTTTCATTAGTATTACCAGTCTGTTCATTATTTTTTTCTTGAAGGCAGTGGGCACAACTAATATCCTCGTTCTCCAGTCGATAGTCGATAGCTAACAATTGGCCACATTACACCATTGTCCTTGCGGCCACATATCCAATGCATATTTTCATTAATTTATACCATTGACACCCCCTTTGCTCTCATGCGCCAAACTTGTGCTTGTATGAACGAAATTTTCGTAAAATCAGTCGTTGAACAAAATATTGCGGAGATCTTGAATATATTGAATCTTGAATATCATGATTGTCTTGAATATCTTGAAAATGTTTGGGACTTTATGCCCTGGCCACATTGGAGTGCCGCCGGTTTGTGTACATGGATACATTATCCATGCCATGGATTAAATTTTACTCCTGTCAAGTACCTAGATGTCAAGTAACTAACATAACTTAACATGTGATATGCTGCTAAAAAATATGCAAGTTTTACTTTCAACACTCGTACCATTCGATGTTTTCTCCAAAAAAATAGCGTTCTAAAATCTCGTTTCTGCAATTACTCTTTAGGAAAAAGTGGGCAAATACTTCTTTTTTGTTAATAGCTTTGAGACAATGATATTAGAGTGGGATAACCAAATCACAAAATCAACACATAAAATAAAACTGGACAGAATTAAACCTATTAATCTGAGCACATACGCAATCCTTTATATTCCGTTCAACTATGAGATGAAAAACTTATAATAACCGCCTAAAATAACTATTCAAAACATTTTTATGTGAAATCTGTTAATGTTGATTCATATAAGTTGAATCAAATACGACTCTTACGTAATACTAGGGATGTCACAAATTGTTACATATGCAAGTATTAAAAAAAATCAGATTCTGAGTAAATTCAATTCATTTATTATTATTTAAGTTATCAATTTTAATCACTGCACCAAGACTATTAGGTAACTCAAAATAAAGTATGGAGGTGATCAAAAGTTCTCATGCTACACCTCTTAACTAATAACAAAACAATATAGGATTTTAATTTATTTTATAAAGTTATTTAACTTCTAATGTTATTTGATATCGTTGAAAAATCCTTTCAAATGTATAATTAATGTACACATTCGTGCAATTTGAAATTTGGTGCAGTGATTTGTACAACCTAACTATGTAAATTTTCATTACGCATAAGCCATAAATGATTGAGCTATCTAAATTCTACTTGTAAGAAATAATTGTGAACTGATCTTCATCGAATAGAAGTGGGCAAAATTTTTACATCATAGTCCTTAAACGGCATAGTGTCACAAGGTGAATGTCAAAGACTTTTGGCGAGGTTACACTCATACTCTGATTTCATAGCGACACATGTGCACAATTAGCATGTTTGGCCAGCTGCTGGGTCGGTGTCCGTCACCGACTGCTTCAGAAGTTCAGTTGCATCATGGCAGTCGACGAGGGAGGGTTAGGTTCCTAAGGCTGGTAATCGAAAATTGAAGCGGCGGGTGATAAAGTTGTGGCTCAAAAATGGCAGGAATTATATTAACATTCAATAATTTTTTACAACTTTTTTGCTCTGTGGGATTGCTCTTACTTCATCAAGTACTCAGTTTTCCATATCCCAGGTAATACAGGTGTGAGAAGTATGATGTAATTGTCCCATACGTGTTGTTATATAGCTTCTAATTAGAAAAAATATTTTAAACGGGTCAAAGTGCCCAGTTTCAGGTTCTCTCACACCATTTATGCCTGATTCAACTTTAATGCTCTGCTGGAAATGGATTTGTATTAGTTGGATATTTTGCATGCGGAGTATATGAAAAACATAAAATTTCATAATTCTCTTATGCCTTTTGTTAGGATTAGATTGATTAGTCTGTTTTATAAGTAAAGAAGGGTATTTTATTGAAATTCAAAGTGTTGAAAGTGAAATAAATTTACAAATACCTTAAAATAATCTGCATAGCTTATTTTTCTGAAAATAGAACGTGCAATTATGCTCCTAGTATTTAAAAATTTTTTTGCAATTTTGATAATAGAATAGTTAATTATAATTAGTTAGTAAAGGTAAAGAAATTATAAATTATTATGTTTTGATTTTTAAAGAGTCTAGTACCTCAGTAATTTTGATGTGTTTTGTAGTTTTTTTGCCAGATTCTCACAGCAGAAATGGCTTTTAACAATTAAGACCTGAAATAGAAATTTTGGCAAAATTTGGCACTTTCTACAGTCTGAAATAATTAATAAGGGTTAATTAGGGTAAGCAAGATAACAAAAGGCCAGGTGACAATAGGTGAGGTCAGACCATTGGTAAAGAACCTTTATTAATTCCAACACATTTTGCCATCAACTTCTTAATGACTTGCAGCTACTGGCATAGTGAGGGATGTAAGGAATGTGCAATTTAAACTTCCTTTTCTAAGGAAAGTACTCTCTACTTACGTGAAAATGCCTTGATGACTGAACTGAGATTTGAACCAGGGTCCTCTCAGTTACAAGGTCCTCCTGCTAGCAGTATGCCATGGAGCCTGCAAATTTAAAGATTGATTTTGCTTATAAATATAATAGTGTGATTGTGACAATCATAAGCTGCTTTAAAATTATCAATATTTAGAAATACCATTATTTTCACCAGATTTTACAGTCACAATTGTAATGAATGGAAAAAATGTGTGCTAGTACAGTCACATGCAATACATTCCTGTGTTGGCTATCATCAAGTAAACTTTAATCTGAAAAATATCCATTATTGTATTGAAAACCGAACCCTTTATTTGATGAATTTAATTTTTGTTCATTGAAAATTTAGTGTAACTACCTTCATGTCTATTGTTGTCATTCTAGATGTATGATTTAGCTGCAGACCTGAAAAAAACGCATATCACGTCTATTATTTTTAAGAGTCATCTCCAACCCTAAATCAAGAGTTAATATTTTCATTAACTGCAAATAGGAAAAGTATTGCATATAACTTTTCTTATATACATTTTACATATTTATTATAGATTGAAACACGAAACCTGATGTAAATTATATTTTGAGATTTTGATAATTTTCTGGCAACCGTTATTGGTCACAAACAAATTATATGGAGCAGGACTATTTCAACATTAGCCATATGACTGCAGCCAAGTTTTTATGCAAAGCAACCTGCAATCTTCTTAAAACATAAATTGGCTAGGAGAACTATTTAAGGCTTTTGAAGAGCTAGACATGATTGATAATATAAATTATGCATATAGAATAAAACTCATATTAGTAAATGCTCATTTTGATACATAGCTATCTTGATATGATTTCAATATTAATATGTAAATTTTAAAGCAATGTTATATTCAAATGTATCTCAAGTTTTGTTTCTGTTTGCACCTTACGTGGAATCTCATTTGAAGACATTTATATTTATGCTTCTCAAGAGAAGGGAATAAGTTTTCAAGGAAAAATTAAACTTTGATATATTAGGATAAAATCCTTTTTAATGGGCTATTACTGAATGATAGTATATGGTAGATGTAAAACATTTCAGACGTATTAGGTGTAGGCTGCTTTTTGGAAAGTTTCTCTCCCTTTTGAAAGATAGAATTGTTAGTTTAAAGTTGTTTTGAGAGAATTGTTAGTTAAAAGTTGTTTTGAGAGATCAAGCAAGCCATCTTATTTACAAAATGTTTGTTTCTTCCTCACCATCTCTTTTTGTGTATACATGATTTTTATATATGATGTTATTGCTGCTTTGTTATATATATATGTGCTGTGTAGTTTTATTTTCCTTTAGAAAGATCTGCACAATGTTTGATGATGCAATTAATCGTTTCCAGAGATATGCTGAGTTGAGTTTAGATAGTTAATAAATTTTTGCTTTCAATACAAAAAATAATGGATCACAGTAAACATGTTGCAGGAGCTCTTGGCTCACTTGTTGCAGCTAAAGATAAGATGGATATGCCAGGGATGGGCACTGGTATGCCAGACATGACTATGGATTCAACCATGTCGGGGATGTGCAATTGCATGGATATGGATATGGATATGGATGGAATGAAGGTAAGTTTTTGCCACTGCATAATTTTCAGTAGATTGCATGAGTGCAAATTTCTTAAGCATAATTATGTAGGGGAGAGTACGGTAAGTTCTCATCATACAGTACATATGTATCCCTGAAAACCTTGCCATAAATTGAAATTACCATATACTGAACCTATTATAACATGTAATAATAGGATACATGCTCCAACACATCTGAAGTCACCCCTACAAACATAGAAATACATGAAAATAGTCACATAAAAAAATTAAAAGTATTGTGCACAAGGAATAATCAGAAAATGTTTTTATTTACCTTTCTCTTGCTATGTATTCTATCAAATTATATTCCTCCTGAGGCTAAGGGATGGTATGAATCTCAGCATTTACTCATCTTCTACTAAGTGGGCAGACAAAGATGAGGCACAAATCCTGCTTACACATACCTGAAATATTTAACTTGTGTTCAAAGGAAAACACAGAAAAAGACATTGTTGTGGTGACGCAAGGCGTGGTCGAGCTACGGTGAGCAAACAAAATACAAGTGGATACCATCACTGTGGAGTTTTCTTACCTTAAATAGAATCTAAGGTAGTAATTGGCAGATACCATAATTGTGAATTAACCAAGCAAAGAATTACCGTCTAAGGACGATTCACTGTCCTTGGACACTGATACAAGTCCATCACTTCATATCAAACAATTCAAAAATTGATGTTTTTTCTGAAGGCCTGCCTTAGAAAATTTGTGTTAGACATCAAACTTTATATGAATTGACTGAGGTAAACCCATTTCATGACTGTTTGAGTTCATACTGGTCCCTCAAATGTTACTTATTCTGATAACAGTAATTTTATTCACTTTTTTTGACTTTTTAATGTGAAGACCACAAAATCTACATTTTCCTTTGTGGTAAATGCAAAAAGCAGGAAAGTCCACATCTGAGTGAGGGTACATACAATAACAAGGAGTAATTTTCAATGATAGTTACGTCACTTACTGTTTTTTTTTAATATTTATTCAATGTGAGAATGAGAAATTATTCTATCGCTACATAGTAAACTCAACACATTTCTTGCATTGGGCAAACTGACCTACTGGTGGGTTGTGTACCTATGTCTCAGGAATTGTGTTAATGTAGTTGTGATTTGAATTAATGAATGTGCTGATTTATTTTGTTCTATGTTGCAGATGTATTTCCATGCCGGCTCTAAGGAGGTGATTCTCTTTGACTTCTGGCGCATCACAGAAGTGTGGGAGCTGCTACTCTCGATGTTAGGCATATTTATTCTTGCCTTTCTCTATGAGGGCTTGAAACACTGCAGGTAAAGTCTTCTCCTACTCATTTGTGTGTAGAAAGAATTTGAGCCTCCATAAGCCCTGCAAGACAGCATTCCAGTCTTGATACAGCTACTTCTGTGTTTTTGTTTCTGTTCAGCAATTTTATACAATAATAGTCAAAGGATTTCATATATGTAATTAAACCCTTTGTTGGGCAGGTTTTCTAACAAAAGTATGCAATTTTCAAGTGACTTTACAGCCTTTAGATGTACCAGTACACCTGGAAATGGTCAGTCTATAGCATGAGAGATCAAGAAATGCAGAGTTAACTTTTTTCAGCTTTTTCTTACTAAAAATTTAAAAAGATTACTTGACTTAAGCAGAGTCAAAGTGAGATAACTGATTTTTGCTGGAGAATGTGTTAAATGACTGCAGGAATGGTAGTATGGTGTGGCATGAGGTGAGCATTTTATGGTTAAATGGGCATCTCATGTTACTGTTATGCCTAATACTATGTAGTTGAGTTCTAAATTGGTTTTTACTTCATGCATTGAGAATCGCTTACAAGAAACCTCAGCTATAGCTAGGTCTTCAGGACTTCTATCTTTCATGTCCACTTTGCTTCTTTCCATTTTCATGCCTTCTTTGCTTTGCTGATAATTTAGCTTTTCTTCCTCTTATTTCTTAACTTGCTATTTCTATATACAGAGAATCTTGTGTGGGTTCACACCTGTAAAGTCTAAACTAAATGGTACCTTCTTTTCTCTCACTCAAAATCTTATTCCATGTGGTTAGGGAGCTTCAAACTAACTAACAAAATGAATAAAATAAATTAATTCACAACTAGAAAAGTCGTGTTAGAATTTTTTCAATTTTTAGATATTTGGAACTATCAACCACCTCTTTTCTTGGGTATATTGTCTTAATTAGCAAGAAGGATTTGTTGTTGTTGTGACCAGAGTTTTTGAACACAATTTTTTTATAATTACTCTTTATCTTGTGAGGAAGAAGTTATTGATTCTTAATCATGTATATCTGTTGGGCTTAAACTTATTATTGGAGTACATTTAAGTGAGATGCAGGGAAATACTTCACTTGAAATATGTTCGGTATATGTGCAAGACTTGAATAAATTATAATTTTAGTAACATTTTTTATTCAGTGCTGGTAGTTTGAGAATATAGTACATATGTCTGTGGGGAGTATTTCCAATATAAATTCATTTTTTTTCTGGATGGCCTACAGGGATTACTTCTAATCTGAGTACATTTCTAATGCCTACCTAAATTAATTTTGAGTACATTTCTAATGCCTACCTAAATTATTTCTGAGTACATTTCTAATGCCTACTGGCATTACTTTGGAGTATATTCCTTATGCCTACAGAAATAACTTCTAATCTGAGTACGTTTCTAGTGCCTCCTAGAATTAATTTGGAGTATTTCTAATTCCTACAGAAATTACTTCTAATCTGAGTACATTTCTAATTCCTATAGAAATTACTTCTAACCTGAATACATTTCTAATTCCTCCTGGAATTACTCCTGAGTACATTTCTAATGCTTATAGAAATTACTTCTAATCTGAGTACATTTCTTATGCCTTCAGAAATTACTTCTAATCTGAGTACATTTCTAATGCCTACAGAGAGTATTTGTTCCGCCGGGCTGTCCAGAAATCTCGGTACGTCACCTCGAACAGCAGCAGCACCAACGAGACAGGCACGACTGCTGCAAACGGAGGCGGTGGGCAGCAAGGAGTGAGGTGAGACGTCGACCTGTGCCCTCATCGAGAGGAAATCTGAAGACCTGTGTCCGGTGTTTGGAGGGAGCATTGGTGTGCGTCATATGGGGAAGCTGAGGGCAAGGTTTTTGTCATTACTGCCCATGTTTTTCATTCCCTCATATATGTTCCTAAAGAATTTTATGTAAATTTAATATTAAAGCTGAATGGAACACGTTCATCATTATTGCCCAGGCAGTAATTTGATTTTGAATTCAGACCAATAACGTACTGAAGAATAATTTGAATATGGAAGCTGAATGCAACATGTTAATGCATGTCAAAACTGCCCTAGCTTTTCTTTGACATAGTTCTGAATTCATCCCAACATATTGCTAAAAATATCTGCTTAATACTCATGAATGGGAAAATTAAGGAATTGTTTATGCTGTAGTGATTGTGGGAAAGTTTTGTCTTGTAATTGTGTTATACGTTACAATTACGTGATTGTTTAGTCTCTTAGTACAGCATTTTAAATGTGGAAAATGTTTTATTTTTTGATCGTGTTATGTGGTGCTATGATTGTAGCGTGTGAGCGACGTGGATGAGGTAGCTTTGTGACGATTGTCAAGTGTTCTGTGCCACTAATTTTTGTGAACAATCATGAAATACTTGATATTTTGAAAGCTATTGGGCTGTTCGTCGTGTGGGATTATGTCGAACGCATGTAAGATAGATCCTAAATGTCTTGGGTTTCTGTGATGCAGGTAAGGCAGGAAGAAAAGGAAAATTCCACACACTAGAATTGAGTGGTGAAGAAACACGAAGTCATTCGTGAGTCAGGGCTGCTCGTGGGAGAAATTTTTACACGTTCTGCTTTGTATACTAAATTGTGTGATGTAGTATGTATTCAATTTTGTGTACTAAATTATGGGATTTAGTATACAAACTGATGCAGGTAAATCCTTCCTGCAATACCGTCAATTAAGAAAGTCCATCCATTTTGCCCCACCCTGTACATGTTGCGCGTGCTCTTCTCGGTGAATGGGACGCTGAGTTGACCATTCTTTATTTTGCAGATACTACGAGGATTTCATAATTCCTTCATCGTGAGTACTGGAGTTCTGTTTATATTTTGCGCAGCTCCGTGACATTCAATTCATGGTGTTCTTGAAGTGACGCATCTCTTTTTATTTTGCTTTTGCCCTGTGTGCACCCTACTCACTGCATCCATAAATTGGTTTGGTACTAACAACCTATTCAAGTTTTGCATGGTCTTGTTTGTATCTCTCAGGTTTGCTCTAACATTTTTTATTTCTTTGACCTTCTATTGTCGTTTTTGCTAGTGCCATCTTAAAAGTGTCTTTCTGTCTGTAATTTTGTCGTATTTTCTCCACATATTTTTACTAACTTCGTACTACGTTTTTTAACTTGACGTTTCTATTCTCTGCATCTCGCATGAGTTTACAAAAATAAAATCTTATGTGTTCCACAGATTTTTTGTTGAAAACACAAACCTAGGCTCACAGCGTCCAGATTGCAATGTTTTCAAGGTGCTACTTTTTCTATAGCATTAAGCATTATTATTTTTTTGTAAGAAAGATATGCCTCTTCGTTGTATGTAGATGTGTTGCATCTACTTAAATTTAGATGAATTCTTGAAGAGGCCATTTTTTATTTCGTGAATAGAAAGTTGATGCCTTGTTGGAAGTTGATCTGAAGCTTGCAAGTCGCAACATCCGGTAAATAGGACACCTATAGAGTTCCAATAGAGCTCTAGAAATTAGTGAATGGAGCACGCACCTCTAGCGACGTGTGAATTGCAGCGCGTTGGTGGCTTTTTGTCGCAGGAAAACGAGCTCTTCTCTCTAATTTCTGAGTGAACAAATTCAAATTTACAACAAGAAGACCACAAGGACAGAGTTTCGTCCATGTTTACAAAACATAATCCACTCGACTCGTCCTTTAAAAAAGAGTTTCATGCTCGTGAATGAACCGTGAGCGTGAGCATAGTATGTAGCACCGAGTACCTCTGACAGTGGCAGTTAATTGGACACTCGCAGCACTGAGTACCTCTGACAGTGGTAGTTCATTCGACACTCGCAGCACTGAATACCTCTGACCAAAATAATGAATTCGACTGTTGTGGCCGCGCTGCGTGGGGGCTACCGCCAGCTCCCTACAAATTGACACTTCAAATCCGGAATTCTGTTATACGGCAGCACCTGTAATCCGGTGTAACTTGAACTTTACGGATTAATTTGAATACATGTGATTTATTTAAACGGTCGCTGGGGTACAGCGACGTTGTGGTGCACTGTATAGGGTCTCAATAACCACCTGTTGTACACAATTGTCCGTGGTCTGGCGAGGCTCAGGTCCGGAAGTTTGAGAGGTTCAACCTGTACAGCTTTTACCTGGCGTGTGCTGCCTCACCTGATCTCTGATGACGCTTCTTGCACCTCTACTGGCACTGCTCTAGTCCTTGCCGAGTTCTTTCTCGTCCTTGTCGAGTTCTTTTTCGTCCTTGTCTCGTATTTTCTCATATCTACACTCGTACTTCCTTCTGTTTATAAATTATTCCTGCTTTGCTTTTTTTTGGCATTTCCCGATAGTCGTTAGGTTTTGTCCAAATGCTAGTATTGTGCCTTCGTTAATTCTTGTAACAGATCGGTGTTCCTTTTTATCAGAAGCGGCCAAATTTTTTATGAAACGTTATTTTCCACCATCGTGAGAAATAAACCATGTCGATCTCAGTGATCGTTCCTTTAACACTTTCAAATGACGTCTTGTCTGAAAATAATTATGAAACATTTCTAGATTTATTGAAAAAATGCCACTTCACAGACGCAAAATCAAACTGAGGGTGGCTCTCGAAGCATGTTTCTAATTTCACTTACTATTGAGTGACCATAAATTAGAAAAATACCGCTTCCATCAGCGAACCTCACCACCAGGAATATTAGAGTTACATTTTTCAGTATGTCTCCAGCTTGCTAGACAAATCGCGTGTGCACTACAGCCGTGTTCCTCTCTGTTCACCAGTACGAAGATGCTGAGCCTACCCCACGCTGCGCAAACCGGCCTCCACATGCTCCAGTTCTTCGTAGCCTACCTCCTCATGCTCATCTTCATGACGTACAACGTGTGGCTCTGCCTCGCCGTCCTACTCGGCTCCGGCACCGGCTACTTCGTGTTCGGCTGGAGGAAACCCGTCGTCGTCGACCTGAGCGAGCATTGCCACTAACATTAGGCTGGGCTAGCGTCCTCACCTCGACACTGACATAAAGGCTCTCATTCTCTTCTCATTGGCGTGCAAAAATGACGGTTTTTGGCTTCGTAGAGGCGCAAAACCTGCTATATTTCAAAGGTCGACTGACTTTGTTCAGTAGGCAACAACGTGTGAGCTCGTGTTTTATGTAATATTAACCTCATATAATTTCGTAAAATTGTGTTCAGGTGCCGTGCCTCTGCAGCCGTGCACGGAACGCTGCAGGTAGGCATGGCTGGGACCACTCTGAGCACGGCAACTCCAAGTTCCAAAGGGACACCTCAGTATATGTACACGCACCGAGCGCGGGCCCACGCTGCTGGGGTGCCTTGTGCATTGCGTTAGTTGCGTTGTCAGGGAGCGTGAAAGTGCGCTCGTCATGAGATGCTTCGCACTTGCACCCCGTGTACGAATATTTTATTAGGTTTCCAACTGAATTCCGAACTTTAGCATAAAAAATGCAAAATTTGGACAAGCATTGCATTATTGGGACAAGCAAGCGCAAATAATACATGGTACGCAAGAAAATTCTACCCTAGGTGGACCCAAAAACCAAGTTTTCCGTGGGAAATTTTTTCTTTGTTTTTATAGATCAAGTTCGGAAACTTAGTTGGAGACCTAATACATAGGCGTGACATTTTTGGTCGTCTAGAATTCCAGTGATGAGCGAGTTGACTGTGCATTTGTGTTGCTTAACATGTCAACGGTTGACATGTGTGGTGACGCCGTAGTTGTTGCGTTCATACGGTCCCTGTCGACTGCACAGACCTTGTGAACGCAGGTCCGGCAACCTGGACGGTCACCGTTAACTTATTGAAACGGCAACGTTTCATTGCGACGTTTATTCCTCGATTCTACATGATAGACGATTTATTATTAGTACGTTGTTATTTAATCGCCCATGATCAGAAGATGTGCGCAATATTTTCTGTAAACAGACTGAGACTCGGATATTACGGTGGCTAGGGAGCTAGTGCTGGTTCTCTGTGATATTTTCCGTCGGCTACGAGGTGCCCATGTCTGGGTGCTGTGGTTGTCGCCCTTCCGATGACTTTGTGAGGGCAGAGTACGATTGAATGGTTTAATTTTAGCAAGAGGACTATTTGTATTTTGGAGTGATTTCTTATCTCATATTTAATGCGCTTGTATGTTGCACTTATTTTTTTGTATTTCGAGTGGAGCACAGTTATTTTCTTTCTATCGAATAATACCAATAATTGCCTGATATATTTCAGCCAATCAAACAATTTTTATTTCAATTAGTTTTGTCTGTTGGGTCGTGACTTTTTTCCTGCCAATTGCAAACTTTATTTTTTATTTCGAAATTTATCTTATTATTGATGGCGTATTGCACGGGAGTTTTTTTTTTTAGTAGCTCAAGTTAATTATCGGGTGACGAATGTCAGTATTTCGCTACCAAATGCGCCTCGTGAGTGCTAAAATCTCTCCCTGGAGGTACTTCTCCTCACAGTTCTTCTGTATTCACGGGTACAAAAACTATCGTCGGGAATATCATTAGATTAAGCCCGATGAGTTCAGCTAGTATGTTTGTTTACCACAGTGATTTATGGTATCTCAAAGTTACGATCAGTAATTTTGTTTCTACCGGGAATAAGAATTGAATGCATACTTCATTACTGTTCATGATCGTGTGCGGCTTATCAATATTCAGACCTACGGACACCCCTGTCGTATGGTTCAAGTGTCCTAGTCGATCGGGTGTCACCTACCCTATCTGGAAGATAAAATGCAACGTTCCCTTTTTATCTCGGGATAACGGGTATTCGGCGTCGGTGTTGCAGAAAGCGGAAAATAATATTGTACACTTGATAACAATTTCTGCATTTCCTATTGATTTCATAACCGACACTTAAATCCTACCAGCTTTTCCCTGAAAATCTCAGCACAACTCAGGCGTAACTCTTAAGGCTTTTTCAGAAATAGGCGCGAGGTCCCGGTAGTGAAGCATAAAAGTGACTGCACTGCAGGTTCTCCAGTGTGTCTCCCATGGTAATTTTCTGTCGTGGAGTCCGCTTTAGTGTCTCCACCGTCACCTGCTTGAGTAAGATGGTTGGGGCCTGGGGGTGCCACGACCTGTTTGTCTGCAGGAGCACTTGCACCTGGCACTGAGGTCCCGTTCCGATCAGTGTGGCGACCGTCTCTTGCCAGTCGTTCTTCCGTGCGTAAAATGTTATCTAAACCTGCGTCTGAAATGATATGGATCTTATAGTACTGGCATAATTCATATATTCTAAGTTTTGTCGTTGGGTTGAAGATGCCTCCAAATTTCACTAGTTTCATTGCTAAATTATTTGGGTTTAGTAAGTTTTGGCTTTGTTTGGTTTCATTTCGTTCTGTTGTCCAAACTTTAAAGCCTTAAAATTTTTATTTTTCAGGCGATCACATTAAGGTTGCTAAACTTATCCTTGCTCTTTCAGTGAGTTTTCAATTTGAGATGCAACATTGAGCGTTAATATTTACTTTTAAAACCTCACTCCATTTCAGGAATAATTTATTTTAGTTAGGACAATGGAGAAGTTTCCGTTCATTGCTCAACAGACAGTAATAAGTAAGAGCCAGAAGAGTCTACGAAGCCTCGTGGAAGTTCATGAAAGCTTGTAGTGCATTTCTTCAGCCCTCTTGTGTGCCATATGTTCTTTTGTCGTTGGATTAAGAAGCGAGTGCACGCAGTTTCCTTCCTTCGAGTCAGCCCTACGTGACACAAATTTGCTGTTTCTATCTTGACATCTTTCTTCTTGCGAGCAAAAGAGGGAGCAGCAGGCTTGTTGTTGCCTCGTCAGTTCCAGTTATCCTTTCTGAATACCTCCGTAAGAAAGTACTTTTTTCTAATGCGCCGACTACGTTTTGAACATTCATGCTTTTGTCATCATGCAGAATTTCCTACGAGTTATTGCCGGGCTCACATTCAGACGTACGCCCCAGCTGCTCGTGAATTTTGACGAGTACCAGTGCACGCAAACTGTGTTGCGTAGGTGTAGTGGCTTGAAAATGTATTCCTCTGTATTTCTTTTGCTACTCTGACATAGAATGGTTTTTGTTATTCGGAGTTGGCATGAGCAGCTGATGACTGTCGAGAAAGACCACTGTGAGTTTGGGTTACTGATAGCTCAGGAGTATGGTCGATAATGTTGTTTGTATGAATAAAACGTATGAGTTGTATCATCATGTTATTTGTTTGGAATAATTTTTACACGAATTTCTTAACGACGTATTTATTTGTGTTTTTGAGTGATCACACAGCTTGCACTTATTTTATTGACATGTCGGAGGTCCATCTCCAGCAGGCACTTACAGTGTTTGTTTGAATTCTCGCAACCGAGCGAGTTTCCTCTAGGAACTCTCTCGCAATTACAAATTAAAATGTTGGCTTAGATGAGAACTTCGGTTAACCTAACACTGTCGACGTATTTTGACTTCGTGGTTGTTGCATTCACACGGCCACTGTCGTCGACAGTGACCGTTTGAATCCATTGTCACTCAACTGGGCAGTGACCGTAAACAGGTTAACCTTTACAATTGAGTCAGCAGCGCGAGTATGAGTGCCAGTGAGACTCAGAGCTGTGGGATGTGCGCTGTCCATCGGCGTGTTCTGTCGCTGTTATTCGTCTTGATCTCATTCAAATTACAACGATTCATTTTTTATAACCGCGGTGTTTTTCGGTGCTCTTTATTGCATTTATGTTCTCTATGATTGTACTCAATGTTGTCACCGTGTTACTGCATACATACCTGTTTATATGGTTGGTGTACTTCATTTTATCCCTTCACTATCACGCACAGTATATGGCAGTTGAAATGCAAATTTACTCTGACGTACATAAGGGGAAGCTAAAAATTGAGCGTGGTAAAGTGTTTAGTCTTAAACGTTTCTGAGAAAGCGAGCGATCCAGTATCAGTATAGAGCAGTGGTTCCCAACATTATGTCACCCGTTGCCTTGAGATAATTTTAAAACTCAAGATTGTCCATAAGTAAAAGTGGATATTTCAGGAAAAACAAGTCCATTCACGGATAGTGCCTGACCTAACATCAGGTAATAAAAAATAGCATTTGGTGATTTAAGTTAAATGATACGCAGTATGCGTTTAATTCGATGACTAATTGTAAACTCTATCTTGAAGGTATGTATATATCCCTTTGAGTGCTTATTAATAACTATCAAATAACTAACAACTATTTTTAAAGTGATTATGTTAGTAGATAATAATCAATTACGCTATATTACGCACATGCAGCATAAAGCAGTTGCATTCAAACATGGATTTTTGCCTAAGTGTGAATTTTAGGATTTCATTATTTTCTAAGAATGTAAATGGTATTTTTGAAAAAAATATATATTCACAATCCACAGATTTTTTATTCTCAATGGGAACTTTGAGCACGAAAATCTAACTCTCGAATAACACGTGAAAAAATATTTAGGGTAATTTTAAGGAGCCTCCTTAGAATCCGGTGTCAATAACGTACAAATATACACAGGCTCTTTCTGAAATTTCAGTGTCTGGGACGGAGTCGTTGGGTGAAGAGGTGCGATAGTTTGGAAAATCTCTTGACGCCGCAGAAATGCAGTGTTATATTTGTTTACATGAACTGCATAGTTTCAATTGGTACCTTATTATCGTCTTCTAGGTGTGCACTATTTTATGATGGAAGTGATCAAACTGTTCGTAACTAGTATAATTTCTACTCGTACATTTTGTGTATCAATTATTGGAGACTTCAAAGATATTAAAATTGTGTTGAGGTTTATTTTCACTTAATTCGTTGCCGGAAATTCATATCAAGATTACTAGTATCAAAAATTTTTAGTATGAAGCACAGGTTTAGTTTTGTAATTAGGGGTCATTTAAGTTTTTGATAGTTAAAATTGAGACGTATTATTTAAGTATGTAGTTCTTATTTGATACATCGATTCATAAAAAAATAGAACCAAGTACAATTTAAATAAACGAAACATTTCAATTGCTCAAACCTATTAAGAATTAAGAAATCCCAAACCCCAGAAAAGTCTTTGAAGCTCAATTGTGATTTAAGTAATGAAATATATGCAAAGGTGAAAAATTTAAAATACTTGCAACAAAATTCTTATATTTTAATATATGGTTAACACTTAATTATCTGAAGTTAACTGCTTAAAACATTCTAATTATTGTATCTTTACAGCCTTCATTTTAAAGTCAATTGATGGAAAATTTGCTAAAGGGAAAAACTTGTTTCTGGAAGGTTTATTATGACTAAGAAATATATGAAAAATTTGTTTCTATTGAACAACCTGTCTCATGCTTCCTCTTGGTTATGTTAGAGCTGATTGCTATCTTAGGTTTGTTAACCTAAAGTGACATAACATCCCACTGTACAATTATTGCTTGATTGGTCTGTCTCTTTCTGAAGGATTTAGATAGTAGGAAATTTTCAAGTCTATATTTCTGTCTAACAATCAATGAGACTATCAGAAAAAGCAGTTTATGTCAGTGATACTGCAAATAACAATATTTCAAGTAAGATTTAGCATAAATAAGAGGGCATCTTAAGAATTTGACTCCATTTTTACCACCATTATAGGTGGGATAGGTCTACTGGTAATGTGCATGATAGTAGTAATCATATCTTATATATATATATAAGTATAAATCTAACTTCTGTAGAGTTTGCATCATTACATTCTGTTATTATGGGAATGGTTTTAATATTTTCATATGTATCTTTTTCTATACTTCTAAGGCTTTCAAAGTAAGTTTCCTTAATTCAAAAAACACTTCTTTTCCACTGACTCTAAAATAAAGGATGTACAACGGATAGGATGCTCTGTGCAGTTGGCTGCAGTAAAGTAAATACTAACCCAACATACTTCTTAAGGTTAACTTTTCCCCATAGATTTCTAAAAATTTGTTTCCAAAGGTATTTCATGATTTGCAATGATTTACCTTAATTGCCAAGGCTGGATAGTTGGTTTGAAAGTACTAATACAAAATATTTATGAAACTGATTATTTAAAATGAATGTGGAGACAAGGGTTGGGATTTAGAGCTTTTATTTTACTTGTAACTAAATTCCAATGGATGCTGGCAAAGTCTGCTTTACTTCCACTGTAGCATCTCAAACCATCTTAAGTATATTTTCATTTTTATTGATGTCGTTATGAATGTTTGATGCAAGTTAATTTGTACTTTAATAGCAACTCTCATTTTAAAAAGATACACTATCTGTGTGATGATGTTCAGCTGTTGTAGGTGAGCTCATTTACCTCAGATTGGCCTCCAATTTTTATTTATGGAGCCTTTCTGAGCAGATTTTCCAGGCTCATCACATACATTCAAATTCAACTTGAATCAGATTGTTCTGCCAGTAATGTGATGCATTATTCATGCATTACCATCAAAACAGATTATCATTGGCATTGATGGATAGCTTATCAATCATCCCTTTTAAAACTCAAAAGCTTGGACATTACTGTTCTGATACTAATTGATCAGTTTTTCTACATGATGTAAAAAGAGTGTTAAGTGCTATAAGTATATTTTATGAAGTTAATATTCATATTTTATATGTACAATCAGAACCAACATACAAAGTCTATGTATTAAATTTGTACTGCACAACTTATAAGTCTGAATGAAAATTGAGTATAAGATTAGCTGCATCAGTACCAGTACAACATATGTATGTATAGAATACAAAACTAATGTACAACTCAATGTATAATGTATGAAAAAAAAACTCAAGTTTCTTAAGTCCCAACCCTTCAGGGGGCATAAGATAGGCCATAGGCAATAGAGGNTTTCTGAAGCGCTGCTTTCACTACTACTACAACTACAACTCTTAAGTCCCAAGCATTTTGAATGAAGAATCTCACCTATAAAATAATTTAAATATAAATAGTACTATCTATTTGACATTTTAATTTAACTTTTATATATTTTATTTGAGCTTTCTTGTGTTTTACAATTGGAAGTAAATGAGTAGTTGACTGTTAAATATAGTTATTTAGTGAACATAGTATACAGAGTGTTCCAAAAAAATGTACCCCTTTTTTTGA